>JAQGBB010000296.1:0-21380 GCA_034691745.1 Prismatolaimus dolichurus
TCGTTCAGTCCGCGATAGTTCTCGCCGCGCAGCAGAATGTCGCTGCACAAGCTGGTGAAAGCTCCTCGCCGTCGACTTCGGACGATGAGCTCGCGAGAAGGGTGAAAGAGGAGCCCACGTTGCCGAAGAGTTCCAGTGCCCGAAAGAGGGCGTCGATCGACGGCTCCGCAAGGAAGGCGACGGGCAGCGTCGATCTCGGTGACGACGGAAAATCGCCGTCGAAGAAGCGAGCCACTCGGCGGTTGCAGTTTGACGACGAGACTTCGTCGCCTGTTTCTGGTAAGCGAGAAACGGTACTTTTTATGGCCTTCTTGGCAAGTCGTATTTTCCAAATAGTGCCTCCAGGGGCTTTATGGCCTGCTTAGCAAGTCGTATTTTCCAAATAGTGCCCCCCAGTGGCTGTACGGCGCCGTATCTGAATCTCTTCTAGGAATGTACATCAAACCAATGAACGGCGCGAGCGACACCCCGACTGACTTCGACTTCACCGAGCGATTCACGAGCGGCGACATCGACGAATCGCTCAACGTCGTCGAGGAAACCGAGGAGGCGCGCCAGAAGCTCGCCGAGATTCCGAACGTCATCGGCGACTACATCTGTCAGCTGTGCAAAACGCGCTTTGCCGACGCGTTCAAGCTCGCGCAGCATCGTTGCCCACGCATCGGACACGTCGAGTATCGCTGTCCGGAGTGCGACAAGGTCTTCAACTGTCCGGCGAATCTCGCGTCGCATCGTCGCTGGCATCGACCGAAGGAGAAGCAGCGCGCTCAGCCGTCAGACCCGTCGTCGCCAGCCGTCACGAGTGATTTCATCCTGAAGGCATCACCTTGTGCGAAGCCTATCAAACTGATTGAGCTGCCTCGTCAGTCGACGCAGCAGCAACCGTTGGATCTGTCGGCGAAGCCTGACCTCTCTCAAGCGGACTTTGGCGAGATGCACGAGTGCGAGACGTGCAAACGCACCTTCACGTGCCACTCGTATCTGCGGCAGCACGCGATCAAGCACACGGCGTTCGCGAATAGCTTCGACGGTGACGATGAGACGAAGTGTCCGCAGTGTCCGCTGTGGTTTCCGAGCAAGGCGCTTGTTGAACGACATGCTCGTCATGCGCATGTGGAGGACGAACGGAACGCGTTCCTCTGCAAGTTCTGCCTTCTGACGTTCAACACGTCGCCGGCGTTGACAAGGCATATCAACAAGTATCATCCGAGTCCGGAGTGTCGGATTGTGTTGCTCGAAGAACTCGCGAGCGAGAAGCAGAAGGCGAGTTTCACTCATGGGCAGCAGTCAATGTAAATCGTATTTTCCAATTAGTCACCCTCGATTTTCTCCTTTTGAATTTCGGTCACACAGGGCATTATTCCGTTCAGGACGAGCTGCAAAGATCTCTCAAAATTGTCTAATTCCCAGAGGGAAGTTTTGCTTTGCTCTTCATGTCTCGAAAGATAAGTTCGGACAGTACTTTTTCCGCAAAGTAGGACCTAGTTCATCATGTAAATTAGATATCATAAGCGGACATATTCTACGCTTTTTTCGCGAGTGTGAATGATAGTCAATTGTGTCCAAAGGAGCCTCCGTATGTACAACCGCCGTATTCGTGTTTCTAGCTTACGTGGTTAGCTTCGACCGCATTCCAGAGTGTGCAGCTATTTATTACGTAATCGTATACTAACAATTTTCTCTCTTACTCGTTGTGCAGTGAGTGGGTGGTAGTGTAATTATTCCCCTTTATCTGCAGTCATTGTTGTGTAAGCGACGGAAGTTTGACCTTGACATTGAGGCTGCATGTTTCGTCTGTTTATGTGTCTAGAATGCACCCGTCGCAGTCCATGGAGAGAGGTCTATCCTCTGTATGTACCAGGCGCGGAGCTGAAGGGTGAAAATGGGGCAAAGGCGAAAGAGTTGTCATGGAATTAGTCAACAAATAGCGATAGCTTCAGAGACTCACTTTCTATGGCTCCGCGTCCTTCGTGTGTTCCTCGAGTATACTGATAGTGTTGAGTCATTCCGTGAGGATCTTCTAGTGCGACAGTCTTACTACCGCTCATTTATGCACCGCAATCTCGACTATTTTGACAGATGGAAGACTGCGACTAACGTGAAATGACGTCGTGATACATAAAACGTAGTCGTTGAAGTAATTTATTGTTGTAAAACTGCGTGTCGTTGCGATTTGGTATCGTTTGTAATTTCTGCCTTTGCTTGCTTTCAACATACAGCTTGTGCACATATCGATTTTGGTGTCTTTGTCCTTTTCCTTCTGTTTACCACGTCACTCCGGCTAGCTCAGACTCATCGACGTGTGACAGACCAGACGTAGAATCTGTCCAGCCGAACGTACCTCGGTAGCTTTCGACTACCTGCGTTTCCAGTCTGCTGGTTGCACCTGCTCCTCGAGATTTCGAGGACCGTTGTGCAGTGTGCGATCACAGTGAATGGCACTGCCTGACTACCTGTCACTCACCTTGATTATCACAGGGTGGCGGCGGCTGAAAAATTAAGAAAAACTGAGACTGACACAATAGCTAGTATAAGATTTAAAATGGGCTAAATAATACTCATTACATTTAATTTTACTTAACGTTTCCGAACAGTGTATCAGTGGAGGCAGGGCAGACCATGTCTTCCTCAGAATTTTGGCCTCTCGTCAAGCTAGTTAGCATCTGGCGTAGCTGCAGTTCTAGAATTAAATGCGAATTCTCGCAGAGGCGCATCGTTTAGCCCTCTTGAGAGAGCGCCATGGTATCTGCTCTTCTTCTAATTATCCTACTATTCATTTCTCTCCTCCTCCGACGTGTGCCGGTGTTTGATTAACTCAAAGACAATGGGGTCGCTCTCGCACTCGAAAATCTGCGCGCTGACCCGCCCGCCCATGCAGTAGTAACACGCGCAGCAGCTGCTAAGCCTCACGCCGTCGACTGAATGGCCGGCGGTCAGGTCAGGTCACATCCGACCGGGCGACCCACCCGCTGACAATGCAGGCATTCGAAAGTACATAAGTCCCGCTTGTTTCGGCTTGCTCAACGACCTGCAACACTTTGCTAAGGACACGGACGGACGTCCGAGAGGCGAGAGCCGCGGTCAGCAGTGAGTGAACCAGATGGTGAAATTATTTGACCTTTCGTTCCGGTTGAAAATCGCTTCTCTGCTAGTTAAACTGCAGCGCAGCTGCTGTGCCCTCAGACGCTCGACAGGACACTCTCATCACTTCGCACAAGACGACATTGCAAATAACCGTACACACGCATGGCCTAGTCTATACTAAAGTGCACGGTAAATAAGAAAACAATCACTGCTCCGGGGAGGGAGATGAGAGGCACCGTCCATCTGATCGCGTCGAATGTCGCAAGCTGTTGTGCATTTTTCATTTCGAGCCCTTTTCGGGGAGGAACTAAACCAATCCATTCGTTGAGCAATTACTCAAATGAGGCACTCCATTTTACACATCGACCTACTGTTCAATCGTATACGACTGTCGCAGTTCGCAACGGCAAAGAAAAAGGATAGTTTTCGAGAAAATGCGTCCCATGCCAGCCGGAAATTAGCACAGTCCCTCCATCGCGACTGATCCGTTTTAGCATCCAGCTGGCAGGATGTAACTACGGTATAACTAGACACCGTCCGAGTGGCATGTAGCTTCTTTCTTGTCCAAAGATGGGAGACGAACATGAGTTTAACGAAGATTTATATCTCGTGGACGTCTGGTCTAACAAACTGTGCCGGATACTTGAAAGTATGAAAACAGCAATAAAAACAGCACGCAAAACAAAGACATCACAAGTAAATCGGCAAAGCCGAAAAGGCATCCTGCCGTTTGACAAAAAACACGAGCACAGAAGTTTTTACAGCCAGAGAGAAAAGGCGGTGTAACAGATTTCGGCGAAAAAAGAACTTGGCAGCCAACCTTGCAAAAAATGGAAAATGTTGATGACATCATAAATGTACAGCCGCCTATGGTGACACTGATAAGGTAGTGGAAATTACGGCCGCTATGCCGTTGGTGTAAAAGGTAGCCTATGCCACAAGAAGTTACCCAGACGAAGGACGAAGTGTCAGAGAACCCAAAAAATATTTTCGTTTATTTTACGGCTTTCAGATGACTCCGAGTGAAGGGCATATCTTCGAGAACATCGTGACATTTTGGTTAAGAATCTTTAATTTTCGTCATTTCTGGGGATATCTTAAAATTCTGAGGAGATCTTCGTGAGTAACTTTCAAACAGACGAGCATTTTATGCCCGCGAAAGGATTTTGAAGAGGAAGCCTGCAACGCTATGTTTGTGCGTTTTGATTGGAATGACAGACATACACATTTATGCTAACGAAATTAGGGTAACGGAGGTTTTGGCTGTATTTCATTATCAGAGATAGGTTTGCCAAATTTATGACGCCATAAATTTTTTTGCTGCTTGCTAACGGTGTCACTGATTTCGACTTTTCAACTACAAGAGAAGTGCAAGTGCAATGCAAGTCCCCGACCACACTGCTTCCTGGATAGTCCCGAATCTGCGTGGACGATAAGGTGTTGCTCAAAAAGCAGGTGTTAAAAAATTACTCCTTTTTACACTCCCCTTCACTAGCGCTCATTTAGACGCACAAAAATAGGCCTATGTTCGACGCATAACGTGTCCGTTTTCAGCAACCTAATGACTACCTGTTCTTCGATGACACTTGTTTTTGAGCGATCCCCAGAGCTGTTGACACTCTTGAAAATTTTTCATCCGGAAGGTAGCTATTTTTAAACAAGTCGGATATACCAATACTCCAGACACACTGACGGTTGTGCTCAGTAGGTTCGCTGTTCAAATAAAAAAGTTTTGAAAAAAACATTGATGAAAAAATTTAGGTGAAAAACATTTAGTGAAAAATTTCAGTAAAAAGTTAAACGCAAAAGATTTTTCCTGATAAAAGTGCAAAACTGTTTCAGTGCAAAGCAAAAATCGAACCTGCAACCTTCTGCGGGCAAATGTAGGTCTTTCCAAACAAAAATCACTAAAATTTGCACAACTCTTTTTACTAAATGTAGATGGCCACAATTCTACTCAGTTCGTACTCAGTGGTAATATGCTGCGCTCCGTGTGCCTGAAAAATCCGGCTGTGTAAAAAATTGTTTTATCCTCGGCGGCAGAATTTTGTTTATAAAAAATTATTTTCTTACTTTCGAATTTCAACGGTACTTTTTCTAATAAAATAAATATTTGAATATGGCTGGAAATATTTTACCCAGCTAAGTACTTTTGTAAGTTCAAAAATCAACGCCAATTTTAAGATGTGAGAGAAATAAACGACTACTGGCATGTGTTTTGTTCCGGAAAGTTCCCTTCCGCACCGTTTCCGAAATCAGAAAAAATTTGTGCGTTCCGCGCCGTTTCTACGTCTTCCGAAAATTGAAATTTATGATTTTTGATGTTTTTTTTTTCACACAGAAAATTTCAAACTTTGATGTCTTTCCGACAGCGGCTACCCGAAATTTCATTAAAATTTTATGGTTCAAAAAATCAAATCAAAAATTTCAGCACAGAAAAGTAAAAGTCATAAACCAAAAGCGAAATTTTTTTACATGGTCTCAAAATGTGATACGCAAAGATTGCTCTTTGCTTTTGAAATCAATTTCCGATCAGCACCGTTTCCGCGACAACATGAAAAACCTTTTTTCCTTTCCGTATCGTTTACGTTAGCCCTCCAGACAAAAAGTTTCTTATTCCGTTCCGCACCGGCTGATCCGAAAAAACTGAATATGTCCGCTGCGGTTTTTTCTGGAACCAACACTACTAATAGCTGTCGAACCTGTAGCGAATGAGAGCTGGACAATCTTAATAATTACAAGACTGCATTCTGGAAGATATGCTTGCTCAGCAAAGATGCTCTCTGACTAATTTGCTAACCGCATTTCGATGTCGCCCCGGCATAGAAAATGCGGTCCCGACTAATTTTTTCCGCAACATCAAGTTCATTTTTATTTTTTTGACACGCCACAGCTTGCTAGTCAACTTTCAAAAACTCCACGACACTGCGCTACGACACGAACAAAACTGGCTTTCAAAATACCAAAACAGTTGTTGAATTTTCCAATGTTCAACTTCAAAACTTTGAAAAATCAGGTGCAACTTTGTTGAAATCGAAACTTCGATCTGATAACACTGACCGCAAGACGTTCAACCGTCAGGCAGACAGAAGGACCGCACAGAACTCACTGACTTTCAGATAATCTAAAACCACATTAACAAAATGTTGTAAACTTCATACAGTTTTTGAAACTTTTACCAATTTTACAAGTTTGCAAATTTCAAACTTTTAAGCAACGAAAACTGTTTCTAACAATTTTTACAAGTTCTGTCAAAATTTAGTAAAAAAAATTTGAGAGTTTGAACTAGATAATATTGACGACAACTTGATAATATTGTTCAAATTTCAACATAAAGGTCCTGCAGAACTCACAGCGTTTGTAGAACTTCATAAAAAGCATTGAAATAAAACATGCGCCTTAAATGCCCATCTGCAATCCAACTGGAAATCGTCTAGGCAATTTGTTCAACCAATACCTTCCAAATCTGTTTTCAAGTTATGAACAGTAATTTCTTCCTTCTGAGCTGACAACAAAAACTGTTCGCAATGAAGTTGTTGCAACTCTTAACGATTTACCACTCTCTCTCGACGCTCCGCTCGTCACAAATTAGAGATTCAATTGAAAAGTCACACTGTAGTATACCCTTCGAAACGTTTGTTTACTCAAAGAAAATTCGCACTTTACGTTTTCTACTACGCGTCAAGTATCGTCGCTATTCCAAAAGCGGCGCGTGCGACACTCATCTGTGACGGTAGCATGTGCCACGAGTCGGTCGTGGCATTGTACACTTCCATCGAGTCGAGATCGTATCCGCCGAAGACATAGATGAAACCGCCGACCGCCGCCGCGCCACAACCCATCCGACGCGCCGACATATCGGCGATGCGACTCCACGTATTCGTCGACGGCCTGTACACTTCGGCAGACGACAAAGCGTTTGCTAAATAATCGTATCCTCCGATAATGTAAAATTTTCGGTCGAGCACGGCGGCGCACGCCAAACGGCGACTGTCGTGCATTGGAACGGCCGTCGACCATTCGTTGGTGTTGATTTGGTACTTTTCGACCACATTCAGAAATTGCCCGTTGTAACCGCCGGCAGCGTAGAAAAAGTCGCCGATGACGCCTGCGACAAGTTCCTGGCGTGCGGTTGGCATCCCGCGGAGATTCGCGTTCCACGTTTGCGTCGTCGCATCAAACGCTTCGAGAGTGTTCAGACTGTTGCCATTTGAATTCTCTCCGCCGATCGCGAAAATGGTCGTCAACGAAGACGCAACCGCCAACCAACCGCGCGCCGTTGGCATTGGGGCACAAGTTTGCCATGTCGACTGCGGATTGGTAACGTCGAGGCGTTCGGTTCTTGGTGAATAACCCGTTGCGTCTGCTCCGCCGATTGCATAAACATAGCTTCCAATTGCTGCTGCACCGAGATACCATCTTGCCGAGGATAAACTTGTCGCTGTTTCTTCTGGTAAAAAGAGACTTCGGCGCGCGTCGAAAATCTCAACCGATGCCAAGTAGTCACTTCCTGGCCAGTTGCCGCCGATGATAAACACGCGACCGGTATGAGTAGCCGCCCTGCGTTTCTCTTGTGTGGATGTACTAAAAATGAAGGCGAGCTGGGATGTCCTTAACGCTGGGCTTTGCTTTCTACGCCAGCTGCGATGTCCGTAACGGTGAAGTAATCACCATCACAAACTTACTTCTTGTCTCTTCCCCATCATTGCGGCAGGCTAGAAAACCAGAGGACTGCCATCCCAAAAAAAGAAAACTGTGGAGTGCTAACAACATTTGTTCTAGTTGAGATGCGACCAAGTCTTTGGGTTAATCGCTTTGACATTTGTATGTTTCAAGGGCGCAAGAACGTCATCGCCGTGCGCAAGTTTTGGCACCATGGTGCATTGCAATAGAATTTTTTATCTCTTTGGTATTTCTTTTGTCCTTAATGTAAGACATTATTTTGGAGTCTCCTGAGTTTTAGTTTGCACACGCAAGATAATTTTGTTTCAGCCGGTTTTTTAATTATGTCGTCTCACAAATGAAAACTTGTTTCCTTTATAACCTGAATTTGGCCAACTGGAGTAGGCAGAAATTTGGCATGTACACACTGTTTCGAATTTCTTGCTAGTAGCCGGAAAAATGCACATTTTCCTTCCGGAAAATTTCTAGCAAAAATTCTAGATATAAAAATAGAAAGTTGGTCCCGAAATAGATATAGAAAAAGTCGCAAAAAATGGACTTTGACAATTTGAGCCTCAGAAAAATATTCCGAATCTGCCGATTTGAGTATGAGCTTGGGCATACTGGAGAGCATGTAAGTAGGCCTAGCGGTAGCGGACCTGTAAAACTGGTTCGGTTGCCCACTGATGGAAAAACTGTTTTTACCCTCCCGTTAGGCTGTGTTCGCCAGACTGTAGAGAATCGAGAAAGCTGAATCTGTGAAACCCTGAATTCCCCGATGCATGACCCAAATTTTTCCCATCATCAGCAAACTTAAGTAGTTTTTCCAAAATTTGAGGCAAATGATCAATAACGATCAATAAATTCCAAGTGTGAGAATTAACCTTTGATTTCTAGAATTGAAACAATCGAGGTTGCAGTCACTATAGCCTAAACTGAAGGCCTCACACTAACAGAAAAGCGATTTTTTGTCAGAAAAAAATGGAAATTTGGGTCTTTCGAAAATCCAAACTTAGTCGTCGTTTTCCCAAATACTCTTACCATTTATTTTACTTTTAAAAATGAAAACTAAGCGACTACGTTCTAAGCGGTCTTTGCATATAAGTTATAAATATCTGAGAACAGTTTCCGACCTTTTTCGTTCGCGATGCGTCTCTTCGCCTTCGTCGTCGAACACGATGTCGGTGTTTGACGCTGCGGATTTTCCTTGCTGGAGTGAAAGGGCGGCGAAAGCCGAGATTTCAAACAAAAGTATGGCAAATCCGGACGACAAAGCCATTGAGATATTTTCGAGTTGGAATGACAATGCTGGAAGAAGAAATGCTTTTTGCTGAAAAACAGTCGCGAAAGCAGCAGCAAGAAATTTTGCTGCGGGGAGTAAATCAAAGCAGGCACACCAGCTAGCAATCTTTAATAAAACAGCTATTGGCAACCGGAAGCTGATCAACAACCGATAAGGTATTTTCAACTTGAGAATGCTCTTTGCTTCCGTCCGATTGCCCAGTCGTTGACCTAGATTCTGAACATACCAGCTTGTGTAGAAAATTAGCGGCTGAACAATTTAAGCTCGTGAGATTGAAATGAGGCTTCGTCTGTTAGCAATTAGAATTTCAGCACTTTGAGAATTTCCGTTTGTTTTTTCTATGGAAAGTATTGTGAGCATGATTGTGGCTCGATTTCACCTAGATCAAATTTATCAAAATTTCACAAAACATATCAAAGTTAGTATGTCACGCAATTCTTGCGTTGGTGTCCCCCCGTTTCAAATCACCCTTCAAAATTTTCACTTTTTTCACATCCTTATACTTTGCAGCGGCCCAAAAAATAGGTTTTTTTCTTTCAAAAATTTTACACAAAAATTACTACTGCGATTTTCCATGCCACAAAAGCTCCGAATCCGATCGTTGGACAAGCAAGTGTTTTTGCTACAGTTTCTTTCAGCTGAACATTGACGCATATTCCATCATCATCTCGTGAACAGTGTGCCCCCACGAGAAACACGGTGAATCGAACTCAAAAAAGCCTGACACGGTGACGAATTTAGCACAACTATGCTTTACTTCAGTTTTTAAATTTGAAAAGTCATTCGACAAACTGTTTTTGTAAAGGTTACGGTCGTGCGGTATAAAATCATTTGAAAGAAATCTAAGCAGGCTTGAGTTGTAGTCACGCAGGCAAAATGATCGAATGCACCCACATCCATGATCACAACACTGGCTTGCAACCACCGCCGCCGACGCATTGCAGCGATTTATCATATAAACATTGTTGAAATGGTAACACAAGACGAGTGTTGTTTGTATCTGTCCGACCAAAGCGGAGAAGTCAGAAAACTCCACATAGCAACAGTAAAAGCTTGACCACAATGGGTTCAGATGTTTTTTAGTTTAGAACCCTGGTCACTTTGTCGTGATGTCTGTTTTTGTGCAATTTTCAAAAGTTTTTGTTCCGTTTCATTTCCAAAGTTCTCGGAAAAACTTTTTCCATTCCGTACTGTTTCTGAGCCCACTGGAAAAACTTTTCCGTTCCGCTCCGCACCGCCCGACACGGAAAACCCGGAAAACCGACTTTTTCCGTTCCGTCGCTTTTCGAAAAAGCACTACTTTGTCACCTCCGAATCTAACAGCAGCTTCGGCGACAACTGTTTCCACGGTTTTGACGTAGCGCGACAATCGAGCCTCTGAACGGGTTAATTTGGTCGTTCTGGGTTTTCACTATTGGTCACCAGTTTCAGGACAAAGATTAATGCTTTCTCGCATCGACAAACTTTCCATTCATGGCGTCAAACACAGATTGCAAGCCATCGGAAAGAGCGAAGCAAAAAATGCCTTGCCCGAGAAGTGCTAGGAACAATAGAATAAAGCAAGCATAGTGCTGCTCGTTCTCACATCGATGCCAAATGAGATTTCGGCTGAAACGTTCGGTGTGAAAAGCAGTCGTTACAGATCTAAATAGTCATGAGATAAGATGGTTCTCACAGCGCCACGTCACTCCCATCAGGGGCAACATCACATTAATGCCGGAGAGACTACATTATTCACATAAACCTCTTTGTTCGCTGATCTCAGTCATCACTCAACGCAGTTCAGGCCCAGGCTGATCGTGTAAACATCTGTCGATGTGGTAATAGAATACGATTCAGGCAACATGACAAACTAAAAAATCTTGATAAAGGTAGGATGTGGCAGAACGCGGGGCCGGCTACAGAATGACGGAAGTGACATTTGGTATGAAACGTCTTCGGCTATGAGACGCAGCTAGTTTCTCACTAGCTCTATGACGATGCCCGAAGCGTCTATACCATTATTAACGCATCTGTTCGTAGCCACCGCTGGCGCTTTTCGAGAGCTTAAACGTACAAACAAAGGCTGGTAATATAACACAATGATGGTTTGTACGTATCTGGCCGACAAAATGCGAAAGAAAGCCGGAGCGTAGGCACTAGGCAGTTGGCAAGTCGTGGTGTGCAGCTGAGAATTTTGGGTCGCATTACAGAATAAGGAAAATGGCCTGGGGTAAAATGGCCACCAAGTTTTCATAAACACGCTTTCGTAGGGATTATTGACGAAAAAATTATTTTTTTGAAAATGTCGTGTCTTATGCAGAAAAGGTCGTAGACCACGAATCCGGTGACAAAAAACCGGTTTCCGAAGGTTTAAACCGGTTTTTTTTTTTAATTTATCTTTAATAAGTTTTTTGTTTAATAGTTGCTCACCGAAAATCGGTTTTCGAAATATTTTTGTGGCCAATAATTTTTTTATTTTTTAGGTTAATAAATTTTCATTTTCGCGAAAAAAAATTTCAAGACAAAAGTTCGGGTCCACTTGGCACATCCGTCAGTTGGCCTCGAGGATCAGCATATCCGACTTATTTGTGTAGGGTAGAAGAGATGAAAAAAAAAGAAAGTGGGGTAGGTGACACAAAATCGATTTGCTAATCCGACGTGGGGTTGCAAGTATGAACAAGTCGGACGTGCCGATCCGTACTCCTACTTACGCATTTGCAAACAGCATCCCCTCAAATAAAAAATTATCTTCAAAATTTTTGGAAATAAAAAATCGACTGTGCCGCGAACACATTTTCCAGAAATCTCAGTTGCAGTTTTTTTAATTTATTCTTTTTTGGTTTTTCTTAATTTTTTTAATTTTTTGAATTTTTTGAATTTTTGTAACGACAGGATACCTTTCGGAACATTTTTTTGTAACGGCGGGATGCCTTTTCGCAGTTTTTCGAATTTTACATATTCTGATTTTTCTGAAGTTGTCTGATTTTTCAAAATTTTTTAATTTTTATAACGGCAGAATGCCTTTTGGAACATTTGTTTTTGTGCCGGCGGATGGATTTTTGCAGTTGTCGAGTTTTCACATTTTCCGATTTTTCAGAAGTTGCTGGATTTTTCACAATTTTCTCAATTGTTTGATTTTTATAACGGGAGAATGCCTTTTGAAACATTTAGTAGCGGCGAGATGCGTTTTCAATTTTTTTTTTAATTTTTACATTTTTCCGATTTTTCAGAATTTTTTTATTTTTTTTATAACAGCAGGATGCCTTTTGAAACGTTTTGTGAACCCCCAATGCCCATCTTCGAAATCCTCCGAGCTATGGACCTGAGGTATCCAACGCAAAAAACGCGATTTCCATCGGTTGCTCCTAGCTCAAGATAATTTACGAACCACATCAATTTACATGGGAAACAATGTTCCAGACGTTCCAGCTTCAGAAACATTCAACCCCAATAGCCCATTTTCTAATCACTTCCAGGCCTGGACCCAAAGTACCTATGGTAAAAATTTCAGCCTGATCCGCGTCTTCTAGCGGGCGCTAGTTTGCGGACAACAAACGGCGGACATTAAAAAACGGAGGCCATCACAATACTCTCCATTTACGTGCGTAAACGTAAACGCGGTACTACTACACCAACGCCCACAGGGGCGCAGTTGAACTTTGGAGCCCGCACGGCGATAGCGAATTTTCAATACGGTTATAACCAACGAGGTACACGGTGTGGGGTCTAGCCAAGCGCAAACGAAACAGCGAATGCATGGGTTTTCCATTCGCTTCAGCGTTGGCTGCATGCATGCCTGCCTGGGTGCAGCCGGTTTCGCGAACGAGTGAATTGCACAATGCTCACAGCAGGCTGATAAATCAATTGTTTACACGAGGAACCAAATCCAATTCGTTTCCCTGAACTCAATATTAAAATCTCAGTGTTCATCTTTGAGCTCATTTATTGTCCCCTTCACGCAAGGTTTCGAACGCAAAAAACCGCATTTTGATCGGTTGCTTCTAGCTCGAGATCGACGCTTCAGAGTCAACTTTGCCATTATATTTACACAGGGAAGCAACTTTGAGACGGTCCCTGGTTTTGAATAATGAGCCCCCAACAATAAAAATGCAAACTCGTGGGTACGGTAGTTGAGGGCTACCTACTGCAGAAAACCGCATCTCGATCCGTTGCTTCTAGCTCGAGATAATCTGCCGACAAGCATCAGTTTACACAGGAAAACATGTTCTAGATGTTCCAGCTTCTGGAACATTCAACCCCAATGGCCCATTTTTTAATCACTTCCAGGCATGGACCCAAAGTACCTATGGTAAAAATTTAAGCCTGATCCGCCTCTTCTCGCGAGCGCTAGTTTGCGGACAACAAACGGTGGACGGCGGACGGCGGACGGCAAAAAACGGAGGCCATCGCAATAGTCTCCACTTACTTGCGTAAGTGGGACTAATAAATGGCCGTACATTTATGATGTCACTTATTTTTTCGGTTTTTCTGAACCCTCCCTCCCCTACGTCACTTCTTGTAACACATAAACATAGGCTATCTTTTACACATAACATCATATTGGCCCGATCTCCTCCCTCCACTTAATTAGTGACGTCATAAATGTACGGCCCCTAAACAACGAATAAATGAAATGAAAGACTGCGACGCTCTTTATGCCTACGCTTTGCGTCGTAGATCGAGCAAAGACGCGTGTTGCACTGTACATGTTGGCGCTGAATTAGAAGAAAAATACGTTAAAAAAATTGGCGTTGGTCAGGGCAAGATAAATTTTGTAATATACTTGCAAGCCGATGGACACGTGCTCGCTGCCGTCGTGGCTACACTAGAGGACTCAGCCTGGGTGACGTTTTGAACACATTCAACTGAAAGAGAGAGGGACACCAGTTGCACATTAGCACGACCATGCAGTTAAGCAAATATGCACATTTGTTCAATCCGCAGTAGGTGTAGTTGACGCTGCCGCTGTTTGGTAGAGCATAGTAAGGCGATCCACAGCCACAGTTTTGAATAATCATACTTTGCATTGCACTTCGTATGCAACCCTGAAGATAAGTGTGATTGGGGTGATTTGCAGAGAAAGGAGGTCTGGATATAAATGACATTAGGGGAAGTGATCTGGAATAAGTTTTGGGTGACATATGTGTGTAGAGCGGCCCCATTCTAATTAATTCGTACGCTAGCTCTCCAGGTTTTTCCTGGAGAAAACTATAAAGGGGAAGGCGGAAATGCATTTTGAAGCATCACACTAACTTCAGGGCTATAGTCGCCGCTGTAGTAGTACGGAATCGCGCCAAGTTCACTTGCACTATTTATGCATGGAAACGCTGGCGTGTTCAGCTGGTTCACCGTCGTCTGCAGGAGAAAAGTAGCCGAATATATAAAACATATCGGAAAAATAAAAGTTTTTCGTGACGACGGTCGTCGCCGTACCAATGTAAGCATGAAACTCGTCTCGAAGCCGGCTGCAACGTTGAATCCTTCAACGTCGGGAAAAACGTACTCGTATAGATCGTGAACGATGACTCGACCGCCGACCGTTTGCGTCGTCGGCAAGTAGTCGACACTGTCAATGCTCAAGCCAATGAAAAGCCCTATAACGTGTACGAGCATATTTTCGGAGAAAATCTGACAAAACATCAAGGGCCGTCAACAAGTGACGTCGCTAAAAAGTGCACATTTACCCTCCTTCCTCCCTCCGTCGCTATCTATACCAAAACGCATAAAGAGATAACGTATGTTTAACTGTCTCTGTAACGTTACTTTCTTCGACTGTCCTCCCTTCACTCAAAGTTACGTCATTTGCGTACTCCTCCCGAGGCAACCACACTGCAAAGCTTCCTTAAGTTAAATGTCGCTGGTTTTATCATTTAGCGGCTTCAACAGGTCGCACAGGATACAAAACCATTCTATATATAAAAAATATTATACCGTAATTTTCGCCTGCGTGTGCAGCCATGTACAAACTTTCCATGTATTTGTTGTTGAAAGTGTAGCAGTTCCCAAAAACCGGGTCTTGAACCGTTAGTGTTACATCGCTAAAATGAGTGCCCCAAGAGTAATGCTCATTTACAGACAAGTAAAACCGCCGAGCGGCGGAAGAGCATCCTGCCTGCGGCAAAAAAAATAGAAGTGGATACACTAAATGTTCTGGAACACTGGACCACCCTGGAACGCCCTCAGCCAGTCGGGGCGCTTCGCGACCCGACACTTACTGCACTTTCTCTGGAAAAATCGTTCAGATTATTTTTTGCGAACTTTCCGAAACACTCTGGAACAGTCTGGATCACGTTTGAACATTCTGGAACATTAGGTATTCCACGACCTTCCCGTGGGATATACTGTACCATGATCTCCTGGACGTCCGCCAGCTTTCATTTTTTGTTTTGGCAAGATGCCTTTCTAGAACATCATCAGGAACACTGTGGAACACAGTATAACACGATACAACAGCTTGGAACATAGTGCGCTAGAGTACCCTGGACGTCCGCAAACTTTGTTTTTTTTTCTTTTGGCAGGATGCCTTGTCCAGAACATCTTCTGGAACACTCTGGAACACACTAGAACACTGTGGAACAGTTTGGAACATAGTGTACTGCGATGCTCTGGACGTCCGCTAACTTTCGATTTTTCGAGGGGGAGAGGGGGAGGAGGGGGGGGAGGAAGAGGGGAGGGAGGAGGTTTTCATCCAACCATATAGCTATCCTTTTGTACGCGCTGCGCGCTCCCGACAGGATGCAATAAAGCTTTCAACCGCCTGGTAAACGCGCACCCGCTTTTGCAATCTCGTTCACTGAATTGACATTCGAGGAGCATGTCGCCCAGTTGGTAGCCAAGAACCGACGTCTCGCTTGGCGTTAGCTCATCAATGAGGTAAGGTAGTACGTTTACGCCCGCTGCGAATGACGCGGTGAGATCGGTGGACTAAAGGAGCAAGATCAATCCTGCCCGTGAGAACGACAACTTGGCAGCGGTGAGACTCACGTTCATTCCAGAGACTGTAAAAATCGCACTTGAATTGAAAACGGGCAAAGACGACGAAAAGTTCTGTATTGCGTCAAGACTGCCGTCTAAAAAAGTTCAAGATAGCTCGTCATTAAAAATTGAATTTTGTGTCCTGAATCCTGTCTTATGAAAAAAGAACATTTCAAAATTACAATTTAAAAACTTTAGTTTTTTTGGGCCCCAAAAAGCTGCAGAAAACGGTCCAAGCCAGAACTGTGGAATTGAGAAATTTCAAGCCTTAAAAAATCAAATTTAAGTTTCCCAACTTCATGTTGCTACTGAAAGGGTATAATCTACAGCGGGTGCATGCTGGTAAATATTAGGGTCATTTGTTCGCATGATACTGTTAACACCGCTTAAAATGTACTCAAATTGCTCAATTACGCATTACGGTACTTTGATTTGATGTTGTGCTTGATATGAACGTTGCCTTGGTTGCTGCTTGAGTTGTGATCGCTGGTGTTGTTGCAGTTGTTGTTCCGTTTCTTATTGTTACTGTTGTTGTGGCTGATCTTGTCGTAGTTGCAGTCGGAGTTGTGATGTTCATTACTCTTGGCGTTGTTGTGATTGTAGCCGAAATTGTGGTTGTTTTCGTTGTCGAGGGTGTTGCAGTTGTTGTTGCAACCAGAGTTGTGGATGTTTTAGTCGTGGTCGATTTGGTAGTTGTAACTGTAGTCGGTACAGGTGTTGTCGCAGTGGTGGCTGTATTCGTTGTCGTTTCGCTAGTTTTTGTTGTTGTGAGTGTTGCTGTGGTTGTAGTTCTGGCCGCTGTTGTTGTTGTCGGTGTTGCTGTTGATGATGTGATTGGAGTGGTTGCGCTTGCTGTTGGAGTTGTTGTTGTTTTAGTTGTCGTAGGTGTGGTTGTCGTAGTCGCAGTTGTAGTGGTTTTTGTTGTCGTTGGTGTTGTTGAAGTTACTGTTGGAGTCGTAGTAGTCGGGGTGATAGTGGTTTTTGTTGTCGATGGAGTTGTTGTAGTCGGTGTTGTTGTCGTTTGAGTTGTGGTAGTCGTAGTTGGAGTTGTGGTTGTTTTAGCTGTCGTAGGTGTAGTTGTAGCTGTTGATGTGGTTGTTGGAATTGTTGTAGTTGTTGAAAAAGTTGTTGTTGTAGTGGTAGTTAGAGTTGCCAAAATTGTTGTGCTTGTAATTGGGGTTGTGGTTGTTTTAGTTGTCGTTGGTGTTGTAGTTGTCGTTGGTGTTGCTGTACTTGTTGTTGTGGTCTTTGTTGGAGTTGTGGTTGTTGAAGTTGAAGTCGCGGTTGTTGTCGTTGTCGCCGAGCTTGAAGTTGTGATTGGAATCGTTGTTGATGTAGTTGTTGTAGGCGTGGTGGTTGTCGATGTGGTTGTTCGAGTTGTTGTGCTCGTTCTTGTTGAGGTCGTGGTTGTAGTTGGATTTGTTGTAGTAGTTGAACTTGAACTTGTAGTTGAAGTAGAAGTTGGTGTTGTTGTCGTAGTTGAAGTTGAAGTCGGAGTTGTTGTTGTCGTAGTAGAAATTGAAGTCGGAGTTGTTATTGTCGAGCTTGAAGTTATCGTTGGAGTTGTTGTTGTCGTAGTTGAAGTCGGAGTTGTTGTTGTCGTAGCTGAAGTTGAAATCGGAGTTGTTGTTGTCGAGCTTGAACTTGTGGTTGGAGTTGTTGTTGTCGTAGTTGAAGTTAAAGTCGGAGTTGTTGTTGTCGTAGTTGAAGTTAAAATCGGAGTTGTTGTTGTCGAGCTCGAAGTTGTGGTTGGAGTTGTTGTTGTCGTAGTTGAAGTCGGAGTTGTTGTTGTCGTAGTTAAAGTTGAAGTCAAAGTTGTTGTTGTCGTAGTTGAAGTTGAAGTCGGAGTTGTTGTTGTCGAGCTTGAAGTTGTGGTTGGAGTTGTTGTTGTCGTAGTTGAAGTTGAAGTCGGAGTTGTTGTTTTCGAAGTTGAAGTTGTGGTTGGAGTTGTTGTTGTCGTAGTTAAAGTTGAAGTCGGAGTTGTTGTTGTCGAGTTTGAAGTTATGGTTGGAGTTGTTGTTGTCGTAGTTAAAGTTGAAGTTGGAGTTGTTGTTGTCGTAGTTAAGGTTGAAGTCGGAGTTGTTGTTGTCGAGTTTGAAGTTGTGGTTGGAGTTGTGGTTGTTGTAGTTAAAGTTGTAGTTGGAGTTGTGGTCGTTGTAGTTGTCGTGGGCGTGGTAGTTGTCGATGTGTTTGTTCGAGTTGTTGTGCTCGCTGTTGTTGGGGTCGTGGTTGTAGTTGGAGTTGTTGTAGTAGTTGAACTTGAAGTTGTAGTTGAAGGAGAAGTTGGTGTTATTGTCGTAGTAGAAGTTGTAGTCGGAGTTGTTGTTGTCGAGCTTGAAGTTGTTGTTGGAGTTGTGGTTGTGGTTGAAGTTGGTGCTGTTGTTGCCGAGTTTGAAGTTGTTGGAGTTGTGGTTGTTTTAGTTGTCGTGGGCGTGGTAGTTGTTGATGTGGTTGTTGGAGTTGTTGTGCTCGTTGTGGTGGATGTTCTCGTTGTGGTTGTCGTTGTCGAGATCGAAGTTGACGTTATAGCACAAGCGCTGTCGTTTGTTGTCCAACCGCTCATAGCTGCGTGAAAGTTTTAGCACTACTGAGATTACGATTTTATTGCTGGGAAATCGAGCAGCTTTTGCAACTTTTATGCTAGTGCAAACACAATTTTGTTATTTTGTACAGCCGAATGATTTTTTCAATGAGGGTTCTTCCATAAAAAATTTCCACGTTGTCCGACCCTCCAACTACCCCCTCCGCCGATTGCTGACGTCTTTTATGGGTTCACACTTAGACAAGCGAAAAATTTGTTTTTTATTGCTTGTAATATTTCAGAGCATGGAATATTTTTGAGAAAGACATTTCAAAGCATGGAATAATAACAAATTCGGCAGCGAAAAAGAACAGTGTGACCAACTGTTGCAAGCGTGCTTAGTTTGTGTAGTCATTTTTGAAAGAAAAATTTTTTTTTCAAACGAAACAGTGCGTTTTCCTGTCTTCTGGAAAGTAAACGGGAAAGAAAAATATTTTTCCAGATACCCGAAAAAGAAATTTTTAAAACCCGCCCGGAAAAATAATTCTAGTCTGTGGGTATCTTTAGTTCTGGTGCGATCAGGCTTCGAGTTTGAATCTGAGGTGCCGCTTCCTTGAAAATATTTGCTATGGCTGCGGTATCGACCTTCTGCTCATTCTGTTGCGTTTCGAGCTATTCGAAATTGTTAAAATACACAACTAACGCTAATAAATAAACTTTGTCAAAAAAGCGAAAAAACCACCTTTGCATTCGTGGAGCGAAAAAGGCTGCCCTCTCAAAAGTAAGAAGACACAAGGATTTGAGGAGCGAAAAAATTAGGGTCCTAAAAATTTAATTTTAGAAATTTGCGAAAGCAAAGATGATGAAGTAATTGGCATTGCCATGCTGCGAGATCACCTTTGCTTTCGCAAATTTCTAAAATTTTTACGACCCCGATTTTTTTGCTCCCCAAATCCTTGTGTCTTACTTTTGAGAGCGCAAACTTTTCGGGAGTGAAACCTTTGTCTAGTACTTTTAAGAGTGCAGCCTTTTTCGCCCCACGAGTGCAAAGGTGGTTTTTTCGCTTTGCCTGACAAAGCTTACTTATGTGGAGTTTTTAACCTATTTTTTCAGGCACTTCGCCCTCGAACCCTCATTTTGTGGTTGTTCACTGGATTACTAATATATATATTATATATATATTACATATATATTATATATATATTATATATATTACATATATATTATATGTATATTATATATATTTACTATATATATATGGGCACGATCAGCGTGCACTCAAAAAACACCTTTCTTATCTTGCAACTACTTTTTTGCAGGGGGTTGCACCCCGAACCCCCTTTTGTTTCGTCCACCATACACGCTGATATGCAAGAAACAAGGCTCCGAAAAACACACCTTTTGTATCTTGTAATGAATTATTTATTTTTTTGTCTGCGGGCTTCGCTCCCCAAACCCCCATTTTTATTTTTTTTATTCCACAATTTTTTAATCTCTTAATTTTTTTTTTATTTTTTTTGGGCAGCTTTGACCGCCGAACTCCCCCCCCCCCCCATTTTATTATTTTTTAACTTTTTTGAACGGCAAAGTTTGGCGTTGGAAACTCTTTTTAAGAGTGCCCCCCGAACCCCCCATTTATTTTTTACTTTTTTGAGCCCCCATTTTATTTTTCTTACTTTTTTGTCAACTACGTTGGAACTTCCCTCAATTTACATTGATTTTTAGACATGTTAAATAGCCTTCAATCATTTCCTACAGCACGAAAACCAATATTTTACCCCATAATTAGGACCCCCGTAACCAAATAAATCCGATTATTTTCAGTAAATTTTTTCTCGCTTTATGACGATTTATGGCGATTTTTAAACATTTTATAGTGCTTCAAATCATTTTCTTTAACATGAAATCCCATATTTCACCCAATATCTAGGACCCCCGCTACCCCAAAAATCTGATGTTTTATGGGACCATTTCGGACCCCAAGGCATAACCGTGAATTTTTCCAGCAAAATCCGTTGACCTTTGCGAACGCGACCCTGGAACAACTTTTGAAAATAGATTTTTTAATAAAAAAACCCCTATTTTTACCCCAAAAGTGGGTAAACAGTTGCCGAAAAATTCTATTTGACATTTTCCGACACCGTAGTGCCAGGATGCTCCTGCCCTGAAAATTTCAGCTCCATCGGTTGTGTCCTGCGCCCGCTAGGTCCGGACAAACAAACAGAGACAGTTCTGAACAGAGTGTGTGCTTGACCACCCTTTTGTCACTGCCGCGCGTAGGATACACGTGGCGTGAAAAGGTGGTAAAAAGCGTTGCCACTTTTCATTGTGAGGTAAATCAATGCCTGAGCGTAATAATAGTCAAAATTTTCAAACTTCTTCACTTTATTACCGTTGCAGGTAAGTATTTGCAAGTAGCCTGATCCTCCGCAGAACTCGCCGGCACATCCCGGGCAAACTGCGCTGCAACTGGAGCCGCTTGATAGCGTTGTCTGGCAAAGGCCATTGGCGCAAGCACAATTTTTGCCACCACCGACAGCTGCAGTCAACAAAAACTGAGGCTATGTCGAACCATAAAGAAAAACAATGTTGTGTCGTTGTAGAGAGCGACAATATTACCTGCGATTGAGTAGTTGTATAGCTGACAGTAAGCGACGCAGGAATCGCGGCTCACATTTGGTAGGCTTATCATTTGCGGCATAAATTGATTTGAGCTTGCGTCGTAGCATCCCGGCGAACAACCACTCGTCGATACTGAAAAAATTGCACAAAAGGAAAAGTGGTAAATAAGTAACGCTGAGATAGCGGCCGTCCAAACATGACGTCACGCAAATGGGGGGGGGGGGGGGGCTT
>JAQGBB010000297.1:0-21364 GCA_034691745.1 Prismatolaimus dolichurus
GTCAACGCCACGCCAAAGTTCGCAAGCTTGAGACGTAACTTTTACCGTTGGGCTGACAGCACACACACATACACGACAAAATGCACAAAGCGTACTTACAACATAGTACCCCTCCCTGATAATGGAAAACTTTAGTACAGCCCTGCATTATTCCCCCCAGTAGGGATGGCTTCCCCGAGGATAATAAATCCCCTGGGGCAAAATGAGAGTTATTTCCCAGGCTAAATATTTTGTACTGTACCATAGGAATTCTTGACAAAAAACCCAGCTTTTTCCTTACAAAAACTGGATTTTAAGCAAAAAACCTGACTTGCCGCCACAAAGCTGTTTTTTCCTCACAAAAACTGTTTTTTTTTCTAGTATAAATCACGAAAATGGGTAACCAGGAGATGCTTTTTTGGCTCTTCAAGTTGCAATTTTTCCCTTCCATTTCCCCCGGGGATAATGAAGCCATGCCTTCTCTAATGACGAGCACGATCACGATGATACGTCCTTGCGTATTGTTTGAGCTTGTTCCATAGACGGCCAGCGACGCTCACGCGCAAAAAGCCAAGCGAAACAAATCAATCGATAACGCACTGAACGTTCAACTAACACGTTCATCGTCCCATCAAGCTGTCGTTGTTTGATTCCCATACCCCTTGGGGGCGTAGGATCTCTACTGACCACGGTGCTTGGCCGCACTGGCAGCGGGGAGAAGTATGCCTGACAGGAAGCGGAACCGCCTAGGCCTTCCGGTTTGCCCTCTGAAGCAGGGCTCATCACCGCCTGATTTGCTTGGAACTCGCGCAAACCATGGAGAATCAATTTTCTCTTCGCAAGCGCAGCGAGTGGAGGGGAATCTGCACGAATGTCCTCCCATCCAGCCAGGAATCGAACCCCGGACCTTCTGCGTGTTAGACTCGCGTCTTAACCACTAGGCCACATGTAAGGGTTCATTAGACTTTATTAGACTTCATTAGGCAGCTAGTGTTGAGAAAAACTCGAACAGTTCTCACTCTAAGCCGAACACTTTCATCGCGTTGACGGTCGTTCGAAGCGTGTTCGTGTTCGCAAAGGCGGCGATCATCTCGGCGGTGGCTGCGAGCGAGCAGGGCTCGTTTCGGTCGAATGAGCAGTGGTCGAGAAGCTCTAGCGATCGAGCCGAAAGCTTTGCGCGGATTTCGGCCGGCAGGCGCGACTTTCGGGCATTCGCCGTGCCGATATTCGGGTACATGAACGGCGCGTCCGTCTCGAGGAGCAGCCGATCGATGGGCAGCGTGCCCGTCGCGAGTGCAGAACGGGCACCGTTTGAGATCTTCTCTTTCCAGAGGAAGCCTTCGAATGAGAAACTTGGTCACACAAACTGGAACCGGTTTTGATTTAATTTCAAATTTATTTTTATTCTAAAATTTTTATAGATTTTTACAATTTTAGTTGCCGATTTTTCTCAAAATTGAAGCGATCTGATGAAAAAATATACTCGAAATCGAAAAACGGCATTTGTGCACTTTACGCCCGGAGTTGAAAAAAATCGAAAACTAGCTAAAACTACCAAAACAAAGTCAATTAATGTAAATCTAATAATTTTAAAGTATTTTTATAATTTTACACTTTGAATTTTCTAAATTTTGTTCTTTTTTAATTTTGACTAAAAAAATGCCAAAAATAGCTAAAAACTAATGTAAATCTAGTAGTTTTGAAGAGTCTGCCATGACGACCGCATTTAATGCTCTGGCTTAGATTTATCCTAAGGCTTAGGCATAACCCCTGGCTAAGGCTCAGCCCAAGGCTTAGATTCGGCCTTGGGTTGAGCCTAAGCCTTGGGATAAACCTAAGCCAGAGCAGCCAGCCAGAGCGGTCGTCATGGCACTCTTTAAAACTACTAGATTTACATTAATTTTCGTTGGTTTTACCAATTTTTGCATTTCCAATTTCTTAGTTGAAAATTCGAAAATAAATTTAGAAAATTTAAGTTGTAAAACGATAAAATACTTCAAATTATGAGATATACATTAATTAAGTTGCAGAGCATTCATTTTTCGCGTAGCATACCAGTTTACCAGTGAGGCCAATGTAGAAGCCACGGTCGAGATAAACCTTCGCCTCAGCGCTCGTGCCCGTAAAGCAGTGGATGACCGTCGGCGGAAGTGAACCGCGAAACTTCTCGAGAATCGCGAGAAGTGATTCGGAGGCTTCGCGCTCGTGAATGAATAGTGGCTTCTTCAAGCGACATGCAAGCGAAACCTAAACGACCAGATACAGTGTATTGATATTGATTTATCGATCCTAACGCCAGGGACGAACCTGCGCTTCAAACGCGCGCCGCTGATCGTCCTGCGGCGAGAAGTTTCGATTAAAATCAAGGCCGCATTCACCTAATGAATTGACTGCGATACCTCCACTGACTAGGGAATGATCTGGTTCCTCATTTCTCACCAACAGCAACGCATTCGGGAGCACGGAGCAACTCTTCGAGTGCTTGAAGTGAGTCATCCCTAAACGTCTTGGCGTCGTGCGGATGAATTTCTGAAAACCCGAGCGGGACCTGCGCCTTCTGCTGCAGTCGAAACAACCAGTTTCCCCTGCGGTGCTGTACAAGTAGCCCGGATGTAGACGGGCCAATCGGAGCGCGTCTTTGCTGTTCCCGACTGACGCGCCCGTCACCATGATTTTCTTGATACCTGCAAACAACCACTCATTCGGAACTCATGACAGCGGGCGACAAAGGGCCCGTCGAAGGCGTTCTGGACCTGCAAACTTTGCGCGCTCCAAGACCTCTTCGAGTTCGCGACCGTGGAAGCTCTTATGCGTCAGGTTGGCGCCGATGTCGACCAGCGTCAGCGGCGGTGGAAGGTCGGCGGTTGCTTCGCTCATTTTGCCTCGCTTTGTGGAGGCCGAAAAGTGGAAGAAGCGGGAAACGAACTTGCACAATGTTTTAGGAGATGACGCAAGTGGAATCGCCGTTTTTGCGCTTGCCAGGCCGTTTTCTAGTGTCCTGGCAACTCTGAGAACGAGTAAACAGATACTGCCGGTGAAACGTGTGCTTTTAGCTGAACGGCAACGTGTGAAAAAGAGACGCACATAAAACGCGTGGCAAAAAAGGAAAAAAAGGAAATTGATAAAACACAACAAATCAACGTGGCGGTATCGGTGCCGTCCCATGACTCCCTGGTCTTCGTGCGGTCGCTGGGTTTTGACGCGAAATATGGACGATAATAAAATGGTAAACAGTGTCAGAAATAAAGCTCACAAAGGTGGTAAATAAAAGGTCAATTGATTGCGATCGGAGCTGTAATAACGCCCGCTGATAAAAACAGCACTCCGGTCTCCTATATTAGTTGCACACAAATGAAAACGAAACCGAGGACGCATACAACACACAAAAGGCTACATTACAATTATGTCGGCTAGCGCAAAGCATTTTAAATGTCCTCCTAGCGCAAGAACCATATCGTCGCGCAAAAATGCGTGCATTTAGAACAGCTAATAAGGAGCGTCACATACGGTAAGTCTTACGCCGCTCGGCAGCTGAGCCGTTAGCGCCTTGAACGGCAAGCGTTGCGTCATTGCCTTTACGGCAGAAAACGATAATGTCCAATTTGAGTTCACCGTCCGCGGGATCCGCGTGAGCGGCGATGCAGTCGACAAGATGGCGAATCGACGTTGGCGTCGCGTGTAGCACCGAAATCCGAAACGACGACGGCGAAGATTCAAACACCTGCTGGCAAGTACGTCGATCGCCTTCGTTGACCGGTAGAACGTACCTGCCCCTTTATGACGCCATTGTCCGCCGGGAAGCTGCAAGCGACGCAACGACGTGCCAGAATTTTGGGCAAGCGCACAAACGGCATTCATCACCTTATCGAGTGTGAAATTGCGATACGAATAATCGAGAGCAAACTCGCGCAGCTGCTAGCGTGACGATGGCGCTGAGTGAGGGCACATCCAAATAGTGCAAGGCGCTTCCTTGGAGAATGAGAATCTTGATGTACGGACTGCGCTCGCAAATTGCGATTATCTCCACCGCTGTGAATAAGCCTCAGTCCCAGCTAAGTCGCCAAAGATCAGAACGATTGCTGATATGGTGAACGAAAATATTACAGCGAAGGTGTACATTTTTGCTGCAGTTCGAAGAAAGTGTTGAAGAAAGAAAAAACTCTGGATTTTTTTTTCTGTTAAGCACTTCCTACGAGGTAAGCTAAGCTTGATTATTGATTAGTTTTATTCTAAGCGTGATGAGCTGTTGTGCTGTTTACAAATACTGGGGCAAGTCATTTCTTATTCGGGTACTCCTATGTTCAGCTTTTGGGAAAATGCCGCGCTTCCCCGAGGGGATTTCGTGTGCTAAAATGGCCTTGTTTAAAAAAATTTAGCTTTCTTTTTGCTGGGCCATGGTATGCGTGTGGAGACAGATTTTTTAAACAAAGTCCACCGCCTGTGTGTCCAATGTGTCCTAAGCACACATGCGCGAAAGGTCAGGACAGAGTGCTTGCGTGCTTTCCGGCGCTGAGGGATTATCGAACGATTCGTTTGGGAATTGGTTCTTTGCCGCATCGAGTACTAAATATGTTTCCACTTTGCGGATTGCTGCAGAGCTGCGCTTCGTTTAATAGACGAAGTTCGTCAATAGGGGACTCCCCGCTGGCCCCTATGGCAACCTCGTACACTCGCCACACAGATCATGCAATTTACAACTTTGTAAACACGTCTGCCACCTAAACGGACGACTGAGCCGATCACGTAGACCAACTAAATCGAGACATGAAATTTGTCAACTTTTTTCTCTTAATCGAGATCTTTCGAGTTTCCGGGGGTATGAAGGAGGCCCAAGTATTTTGACGCGAAACGCTTTGGTCCACTACCTTTCAGCACAACTATATTCCGCTTTGAACCCCGCGCCGGCGGGAACTGTCCCAAGTTTCATCGGCGCCAACTGCGATATTCCGGGCAGTAACATCGTGTCGCTGTACTCGCCGGATCCAACCACGAACAATGTGACGGCGTGCGCAAATGCGTGCCTGAACATGTCGACATGCATCGCGTTCTTCTTTTGCACAAACCCGGCCCCAGCGGGACTTCCTTGTCCGGGTTGTGGCCTGAAAAGCTCGGCGCTCTCAACAGGCGTCGCCTACGTGAGCGAGGGCGACTACAGCTTTTACCTACGCGGTAAGCATGCTTTACGCTATAACACGGTTCTTCGCCAAATCACCGCAACCAGAAATTTGCTCTTCGGAAAATTACTTCCGGTTTCATGCCGAACGCGTTGTCGAAATCTCATTTTTTACACCAAAAAACCCCTGAAAAATAAAACGCAGAAAACTAGCATCTGATTTTAGCCAATCCAATCGCATGCCGATGCTTTGATCCGACCGGAACCTTGAAAATGACTCGACCCTGACCTCTAAAAATTTCTTTATCGCCGGACACTGGCTGGCGGCTCCATGCCAGTGTCATGTTTCTTCGTCATCTTGGCGGGATTAATGTAGTCTTTGATGCCTTCAGTTAGCATCATTCATTAATGCTTTGATCAAAAATACGTAATTTAGTCTCTTGCAATGTAACGCAACCAGCGAATGGCGTTGCTTCATACACTGGAAATGCAAACGCCGACGGAAGTCCGTGCTTCTTCGGTCTCTGCAACGTGACGTACACCTGCAACGCCGGCTACGTTCTCAACGGTTCTCCAGCGTCAGCATGCGTAGGCGGTGGTTCGTCTGTCGGCCTTCTTTCACCACCACCACCAACATGTGACCCAAGTAGGTCTGACAAAAGTTGTATCCTAAGCGCATGTACCACACCCGCCAGAAGTCGCACAACATCGACTCGACAACAAAATCAATTTTTCTGGAGACTGACAGAACCGAATTTGGATTCCAAGATGCAGAAATGTTGCAATAATTACAGGCATCATTTTCAAATCTTAGAATGCAAAATAGGTTCAGCCAGTCTCGAGAAGATTTGATTTTAGTGTTTAATCGGTGTGGAGCGACTTCTATCAGAGTGATACAGTCGTGCAAGCATAAGTGGGACATGCATAAGTGAAACCTCATGTGAAATATTTTTCAAGTGGAACTTTTTTGCGAGTCCCTTCAAGCGTGTGCGCAAGGTTTGCATAAAATGTTTGCATAAGTGGAACATCTCGTAGGTGAAACTTTTTTGTCTATTCCATGAGAGTTCCAGTTATGAGTGCACGACTGTAGTTCGGAATTTCTTTAACGTGCTTCAACCTTTCAATGTCTAGCCACAACATCAACTACAACGTCCACCATGGCATCGTCCTCAACATCAACGTCAACTTCAACATCCACTACTTGCACGACAACCTCAACGCCGACAACAACAACAACTACCTCAACGTCGACAACAGCAACATCGACCACATGTTCGTTACTTTCTGATGCTGTAGGCTTAAAAATAAATAATTTTTCACTCTTTTAGTGCCAAATTGTCCAAGCATATTCGACGCCAGTGGAACTGTATCGGCGACAACCTTCGTCGCACAAACAGTGTACACTTTTTCGTGTGGCCCGAATGCTGTGACATACCCGATGGATGCGTCTAGCGTCTCCTACTACTGCATCGGATCCACGTGGAACAAAGCTTTTGTTCCATGTTCGCGTAGGTTGCCTGGAGCCGAATTGTAACACAAACTCTTTTGTTAGATTGGAAACTTTTATAGCGACCTGTGTCAGCCTGGGACGCACATTCACTAACGGCAGCATAGCCTACGTCGGCAACGCGAGTCGAACATTGTCTGGGCGATATTTTCCGGGAGCTGTGGCATATTTCTCGTGCACGACCGGCTATGCGAATGACGGGGGAGGCTCGTCCATGCAGTGTACATCTACGGGTGTATGGAATGGAACTACCCCAACATGTAGAGGTTCGCAAACGCATATCTCACAGTTGTCGTTGTAGACGTTAGCCTCGCAAGTACCGTTGAGGTCATCGATATCTCGAGCATACTTTTTGCAACAAAAAACGAAACATTTTTCGTTTCCGACTGGGACCGACATTTTTTTCTGTTCGTTCCGTCAGGGCCGAAAAGTCCATTGTCGGGGGTTTCGGACCACTTTACGATGCTAGTTGCAGTGAGCACGAAAGCAATCAGGATTCTGATTCTGGTTGACTCTGGTCATTTTTCGTATCCGTTTTCGATGCATTTGGTTCAACAAAACTCTGACTTCGGGCACGTCGAAGTTTCTCGCTGCGATCGGCTCTTCTTGCTGTTTAGCTGTATGCCAATCGTCACAGGGCTCGCAATGGACATCGTGGTCAGACTCTCCCACATGCGTGAGTTGCGTCACTTGCGTATCATATGGAAGTCAGTTCATAAATGATCTCGTGCACAGGATCCACTCACCAGCGCCGAAAATATCGCCGCCATCGTCCTCCAGAATCTCGGCTGCACCTCAATTATCATATCGTGTTCCATTTCCGTCGGCGTTTTCCTCGTCTTTCGGTAACATTTGAAAAGCGTTGGTTAGCTTTCTTATGACCCTCTAGTTATTCTGCTTATTTCAAGAGTATTCTCCACGGAGCGAGTCCTTCACATGTGCCAGGAGATAGCGCTCATCGCCGCTCACGTGCTCATTCTGACTCTTCGTAATCGGACGGATCTAACGGTACTTGAGGATTGCTTCGTGAGCATGTCATGACTGAAACGCGAACAAAATCTTGATATTCGGTCAGTAGGTGAATGTTATGTTGCCTCCTCTAGGCCGTCTGCGTAACCGTCTCGTCGTTTCTTCAATACTTCTTCGTCGTCAACTTTGCCTTCATTGCTCTCGAAGCCCTGCAGGCCTATTCGGTGGCGACGAACATTGTCAGCATTGGTGGCATTTTCACTATTCGCACCTTGCTTCTAATTGGATGGGGTATGCCGTCTTTACCGTATCACGTGTCGTCTTGACCATTCCACGCCAGTTTCCTCGTTTACCCAGGACTTCCCGCCGTGCTCACCGCCATACTCTCCGCAGCAATGTGGTACAACTATCCGTCAAATTTCAGGTGGAAACAGACAATCTGTGACGCTTTTGTAACTCATCAACTTGCCGCATAACTAGATTCGTAAACTTCTAGCTGCTGGCTTAACTTCGGACAGAGCCTCCAGTTCGGGACCATCGTTCCGGTGCTTATCCTTTGCGCCGTTGCGATCATTCTAGTCGAGGCCGGTGGCATGCCCCTAAGCAGCGAATGGAGCGAGGGAATTTCCCCGCTTCGCTTCTACGCGAGAAGCAGGATGAAGGACGTTGACCACAACTTAACCTGGAAGCGGTTGCCTTGCACGAAGAAGGAGAAATATATTGCAGCGATGTGCGGCTTTCTTAGGCTCCCTCTATGCCGAGATATGTCAAATTTGCTCTACTTTCTTGCAGTGCTAGCAGGGTGTGGCTTGTGGGCCTAATGCCACTCAACCTTGTCGCGTGGGGGCTTGGAGCGTACACCGTCTACGAGAGGAATATAGGCCTCTACGCCACCGTGTGGATAATCAACACCACGCTCGCAGTCGTTGAAGTTATCGCACATTTGTCGGCAAATCCAGAGGTGATCGCAGCACCCATTTTAGCGGTTGTTCAAAATCGCTGTTCGCAGTTGCATTTTTGCGTTTGCTTAACGTTTTCTACAATTACTGCCAATATTTTAACTTTTTTTCCACGAATACTGTGGTGCCAAAATTCTTGAAAATATGAGGTCTTTGACAGCAGTCGGTCGCATTATTTCTACAATGATTTCGGCTCAAAGGTCTAGCTCTGCCCGTGAAAACAAGAACCATCTACCGTACTTTTCTAATGTTTAGTCTCCCGTCAATACTGCCTCTAAGGGCCATAAATGGCAATGGGCATAACTTGGGAAATAGTTTTTTGCGCCAGTCATACGAAAATCTCCGAATTCCGGACGCCTTCAGCTTTACGAAATGTAAATCTTCGGCACACACGTACTTCGTAGGTTTACGAGCATGTGGCAAAGATCGTGCAGCGACTAAGGAAGATTGTTCAGGTTTGGTGCGAAGACTCGTTCAAGGAGATAACGCATTTCGGAAAGCGCCAAAATGTCGTGGAAACAAGCACTACTCGACGCCGCGTCAGACCGCCACGTTTCTGAAAAGAAGCGGCATTATCACAAGTGTACCGGCAAAGCTGAAAAGCATCCGAGTTAAACAAAAAACGCAACAGGCAATTGTGAGTTGTGTTCTGGAATACCGTGGAGCAGTCTGGAACACTTTGGACCATTCAGGTTTTCCACAATTTTCACGCGATGTCTATTAACTTTCGATTTTTCGAGGGGGGCAAGGGGAAAGGAAAGAGGGGAAGAGTCGCCGATCGAACAGTAGCCGTCCTTTTTGTTGCTCGCTGCGCTTCTTTCCTCAAGCAAAAAACCCGGAAAAAGTACTTTAAGATCATGCGACTGCAGCAGACTGTGAAACGCATATTTTGAGCGCAGATTCATGGTACTTGTGGTTCGCTCAATAAATGACTAATAAAATCTCGTGTTGTAAGCGATCGATGGTAGATGCATATTATATTCAGGGTTCGTACCGACTTCTAAAACCTCTAAAACCGAGGGGGTGCCTTTAAAACCTCTAAATCTCTAAAAAAACCCTCCACTCTCACGAAAAACAAAACAAAATGAAGCAAAAACTTGTAAAATTTCGGCTGAACTTCAAAATCTTCGGCTCGCTTCGCTCGTCGAACTTAAAAAAAAGTTGTTCAGGCAGCTTACTCTCTCACGAATGTCGTTGTTTGCTTTTCTTGCATGATTGACGATATATTGGCGCTATTGGAGTTTAGGTCACTTTACTCACCAAAAAATAAAGTGACCTAAAGTCCTTTTGGAAAAATAAAGTGACCTAAACTTCTTTGACAAACGTAAAGTGGCCTAAACCCCGCTGAGAGTAAAGCTACTTAAAATCCAATATACGGTGAGGTATTTGTTTCAAGTTCGAAAACTAAAAAAGTTTTTGAGTGAGAAATTTTTATAAAGCAAAATCAGCGAGGTTTTTGTTTCATGGAAAAAATGAACGGAAATTAAAATTTTTTACGGAAAAAAATGAAAAACTTTTTCAAAAAGTTCTTTTATCCGAAAAAATGGTGGCGAACTTGACTGTTGACCGGTTTAGCCAGTGGTGATTTCTGCAGTTATCTTCTCCAAATGGTGCGGGTGCAAAGCGCATTCGCGCTTTAGTGTCAGCTAACGTGCATACGTGCGTACATTTGTGCTATTGACGATCATGCACCGGCACATGAAGCAATGACCTATGGTACATAGATGTAATTAATCTAAAAGGTACAAACGAGTCACATATGAATGAACGATTGAGTTTCAGACGGTGATCACAATCAAGAAAAAAGCTTTGTCGTTCGCCAATTTGTGAGAGTTGTTTGCAGAAAAGATTGAGCAAAAATCGATCGGAATGAAATTTGTGTACCGTCGTATATATCGCATTTATGAATACGGCACATGAATTCTGTCACAAACGCGGTGCGTACAACGATAACTTTCTCGTTAGCATGTCGAAGCCGCAGCAAGACCGTTTATCCAGCTACGTCATACGCTCTGTTCGCCGATTCGCACTGAGCACGCCAATCGACGGCTTTGCAGCGATCGTGAACGCCAGATGCTGGCCCGAGTCGGTTCTCTGGTCGCTCTTCATCATCGGCGGGATCTGTCTCACAATCCGCGACTGCGTGACGCCCATCACAGCGTATATAAACGAGGCAACACTAACCACCGTGAGCGTCATTCGGAAGAACTCAATCATCTTCGAGAACACCGTGATGTGCGTCGACCTTCGCGTCGATCTTCTCTCGATCAGCGACGAAGGGAGTGCGCAGAAACGTTCCGCGTTCGAGCGATTCCTCGCATGTATGCGAGAGCAATCGTGCCTGAATGACGATCGATTCTATACCGACTTCACCGACGAAGTTCATCGGCTTGTCCGACTGCTCACGGCCGTCTCGACCGTCGAGAACGGTAAGGACGCACAGATAAGACAAGTACCAAACTATCCACTCCACGACTACATTCGATCGGCAAACTTGTCCACAAGTGTGCTGCTAGAAGCGGCTGCACTGGGCCTCTGCTTGGCACTCGACTTCAAGATCATCAAGTTCCATCGCTCCGAAAAGGCGCTCGCTCAAGACTTCTGTCACTCGGTGAAGCCCACATGGCTGGGAGTGCCGCTCTTCGCGCCGACGTGGATGGACCAGGTGTGTTACGACATAGGGGACCTGGCTAACTTTGGCATACCCGAAGAGTCGCACGAGGTGTCGTTCTATCCGCAAAAGCTCTACGGCACGACTCTGGTCGAGAAGGCGCCCAAGATGTATGGCTACCTGAGCGTCGAAGGCGTACCTGTAGTCACAGATCGCAGCAGCACGTCCGACTATGCGACAGTGCCCTTCGGGCCATACTGTCGGATGGCGAGCATTAGCATCGAGCAGCGGATTCGGCTCTTCTCGACACGAGCTCGCCCGTGCTCCGACGAGCCCTACTACAAGTGCGTTGGCGCGTGTCGCAAGCGAAGCATGGAGTTAACGTGCAACTGCTCGTCGCTCGCGTGGAACCTCTACATACCTGACGAGGCAGACCACTCAAAGACTGTGGACTCCTGCCTGATCACCTACAAGCCGGTAACATCCGACCAGTGCGCGCTGCGAGCGAAGCAAGCGGCGAAGAAGTGCGTCGATGCGTGTTTGCCTGCGTGCGAAGTAAACGTCGTCTCGGTGCTCTGTTCGGCGTGCGACTATGAACCGGATCGTGTCAACTCCACGGCGATTATGTTCCGTCCCTCGAGGTTCTTCTACTCGTTCCTGCAGGAGCAACTCACGGCTGACTTTTCGAGCCTCGTCTCGAATCTCGGAGGCATTCTCGGCCTCTGGCTCGGCGCTTCGGTCCTCGCGATCGTAGATGCGTGCTGGTTTCCGCTACGGGCCGTTCTGGAATACGTCGCTCAATTGCGAGATGAGCGACAAATTTCGAGACGCGACGTGGGCGTTGTTGGCTCGACTTGAAGCTAATCGAGAAGTTTCTATGAACAATTTGCAGCAAGAAGACAGCTAGTAATAGGTCAGAGCAAAACGCTTTGCAATCAGAAGAATCTGCGCTTTGAACACAATGCGTCTAGAATAACAGAGCAGCTATGTTAAAAACCTACGGCCTGCAAACTACATATTTGTTGTGAATGCTATGCTAACGCTAGCTATACGGTATTGACTTTGTGCGTGCAACATTCTTGATTAGTTTTGTCGATGTCCGTGGTTACCTCAGCGGCGGTTCCACAGTTTCACGGTTAATTTTTGTGTATCTAATTGCGTCCAGTTGAGCGATAATTCGGTGGGCATGGCGGAGCGAGACGAGAGCACAACGGACACTCGATCATCGTTACATCTCGGCAAGTGCCAACGCTACGTTCTGCCTAGGGCATAGACTTTCGTACGTTCTGGGCATAGCGCAAACAAAGTTATGTGGTGCCATTTCATTTCTGTCAGTGACAAGTAAATCGACAAAGCCGAAATGCACTATGCCTTTTGACAAAAAAAAGCAAACGCGATAAAGCGATCGAAGAAACATGGATGCGCATTACAGAAGCTCTGAAACGACGAATTCGTGGGTTTTCAGTTCCATGACGCACGAGGTTGTCATTCGGTGTATATTCGCGCTGAAAAATCGGTCACGAGAAAAAATTCGAAAAACCGGTTATCGCCTAGGGTAGTTCGCGAAAGTTTCGGCACGCGACCCAATTAGCTCGGAGCGGTGCCTTGCGCGCAAGAGTGCACGGAGCGGGCTCGTCTAGGCACTGCCGAAAAGCAGAGACCATAAGCTACGCGCCGGTAGCTCGTGCGAGCCAGAACTCGCGTTCGCGGCCGAGAGAGGTCCCTCTGAACTTTGAGAGGCATGAATTGGAAAGTGACGTTCTTGGCAATTTTAGCTTATCGAAGTACAGGTGTCTGAACCAAAAAAACTGCCTATCCTCGCGTAAAAAAGTGCGAGGTGAAAAAAATTTTTAGTACTTCTCTACGATTAGAGATTCAAAAAACTGCAAATTGAAAAAGTTTCGGCACGTTTTTATGGCAAAGCGAAAAAAGGAAAGCTGGGATTTGCACTTCCAATAACAGTGTGGTCTGTGTAAAATTCGACTTGCACTGGCCACTGTTGATCTTCGAGCGCATGGTCGATTTTTTTAACTTTCCAGTGTTTTGCCGACCGTGTTTTCGTTTTTCTTATCACAATGAGTCGACCGGCGAAGCGCGGGACGTACGGAGGTTATACGAAAGAGGATGTGGTGAACGCTCTGGCGGAGGTGCGCGCGAAAACAATGAATACTGTGACGGCGTCGACCAAATATGGCGTTCCTCGGCAAACCCTGTCGGACGCCCTGCACAAAAAGCACTCGGGCGACGGCGATGACGAGCGGCGGTTCGCGTGTTCCTCGAAAGCGCGCGCCTGCTGCAGCGCTTCTCCGCTCGCCGGACGCGGATGGGGAGGTTGTCAACGAGAATTTTGACGTGCTTGTTGAATCGTCGAGCAGCTCGACGACGGCGACGACCGCCAATCCGAGTTCGATTGATGCGTCGTGGGTGATGATGACGATGCACAGCGGACGCCCGAAGCGAGCGACCGAATCGCTCACTTGCTTTAACTGCGGCTTCAGCAGGCCCAGGAACGACGTCTTTACCTGCGCGTGCAAAGAGCGAAAATGCGTCAAGTGCATCGGCTGGCGGCCTCCACTGGACGCGACGTACGTCTGCAACGTCTGCAAACTTGTTTGAACGTTTCGTCGGACCGTTCGCAGAGAGAGGAGCCGATGATCGGACAGACATTCACTCAGAAGGGTGTAGTCGCCGTGCAACTTTGCGAACGTTAGCGAGTTTATGGCAATGACGCTTACGTATTGTACATTGCAATAAATGTGTGTTCGCAGTTTGTCGAAGAGATTTTTGTGAATTTACAACGGAAATTTGAAATACGGCCCTTCGAGTTTGGGCACTAAACGTGCGCGCGCGTCGAATGTGAGCAGCACACCTGAAACTAAATCAAAAATAATCTCAAAAAATCAAGTTTCAGCAAAATTGGTGGAGGCGCCGAATTTTACGATTTTTTTTCGCCGTGCCGAAATTTCGCGCAACGTGCGCGAAAAAGGTCGGTAACTTTGCGGCGCTGCCGGGCCGCGCACAGTAAGTTTTTGGTGGAGCGACCGCGTACGAAGTTGTAGACCATTCTCTTCTCTACAAAGTGCGTCGCTCTCGTTTTGCTCGCCGTCGCTTCCTGCGCGAGCTGCGGACATCGATTTCTCCAAAACCCTATCTCGTGCCGAAACTTTCGCGAACTACCCTACACGTGTACAAATAAAACCCTGCATTGACCAGTTACCGCATTCAAAACAGTCAATAGACTTATTTTATATAGCAACACACCTACACGGAGCGTTTGAACAAACATAATTTTGAAAAAATAAATGAAAAAAATTTTCAAAAACTAAAAAATTTTTTTAAAGTTATGTCCGTTCAAACGCTCCGTATTCTGTGAACCTTGAAAAACATGACGGAGTAGCCTCTTCGAAATCTACTTTTTTGTACAGCGCTGCCCACTTGCTGCAGAAAGTACGCCTTTTCACACACGCTCGGATTGCGATATTCCGTCATGTTTTGACTGCACAATTTTAGTGTCAGTGACAAGACTACGTTAATTCTTAGAACAAATGTGACAACAAAAGATTCTGAAAAGGCTAATGCATGCTAGGCGCATGAAAAGTCCATGGCATGGGCATACGGACGCGACTGGCAGACCACGTGCATGAACGGTGCACGAAACGTGAGGCATGTCTTGCGCATGCTGCATACATTTCTGAAGTGCATGCCGAACGATAGTGATTTGAAAAGGCGGCAAAATTTCTGAAAAAATCTGAAGAAACTGGAAACGGTTTTAGCATTTTCAACTGGGATTGAGAGCAACCTTAGGTTTTTGTTGTGGTAGGCGTGTCATCTGTAAGTGTGCACGATAGCGTTTGTAAAAAGCAAGCTAGCAAGCGAGTCGGTCCCGTAGCTCAGTTGGTAAACGCTTCTATCTTATAAACCGAAGGTCGTACGTTCGAAGCTTATCTTCAGAAAAAAAAAACTTTTTGTATTTTTTTTGCTTTCCTTCAAGAAGCAGATTTTAAAAAAGCGCAATTCGGACAAGTGAGCGGAATTGGCGTGAGAAGTACACTTATTAGCAAACTATCAATACGTTGCTGTCCTGACTTCTTTTTTAAGCGGCGGGAGCCGGTAATTCGCGCAAAAAAAGAAGCGAAGATAACACGAGGACAGCACGCCGATTAAATTCCGTGTTTTTAATTCCTTGCCAGTCGACTGACTGGCGTTCGCTTGCGTGCAATCTAAGAGACTGGTTTTTGTGGTTGACAAGGTGAGTGCACTTTGTAATTTGCCATCTTTTATTTATGTTTGATACGAAAGTTTCATTTGTCATTTTTATATTAGTTTTAGATTGAACAGATGATTTCAACAAGTGGGCGATGTCGGAGATGACAATGAATGCATCAGTCGATCGGGCGTCGTAGAAAACTTTCAGGTCGTTTTCTTTTTTTTGAAACTTGCATTTTTTTGCCTTTTACTGTTTTTTACTTTAAATTACGGCAGCCCGGAAGGCTTTCTGCTCGCCTCGTGCAACTCGAGCATTTGGCGCCACTGGGTCTCACTATGGTCGTTTTCTCGCTAAACACGAAGAAACCCATAGTGGGAGCGAGAAACGTCGTTTTCCGGGATGCGGGGCGAGTGCGGAGCGTTTTCGGGATAGAGAGTATTACAATCCCTCTCCCAAAACGGTACCTTGCTATTGATAGTTCGCGTTTTGTAAATCACACGACCCGCATTTTTCACGTTATTTTTCTTTGCTGCACATTTCCGCCACTTTTCCACCATTTTTCTGTTGTCAATATTTAGCGTTTTTTTACAACCATCTGCATCAAATTACATTCAAGATGGAGATTTTGAAATTGTGACACTCTTTATACCGTAATTTTTTGGCAAAAATGTGGCCATCGATTGCAAATGGAGATGAGTTTCGCGTAGCCGCTAACTTACTATATGCTTACACTGTTTATGTGCGTGGCCTGCCGTCGGCACGCACCTGGCCTCCTCTGAGCATGATTCCTAATTTGCCATGCCATGCGCATGAATTGTGCGTGAATTTCAGGGATTCATGCACGTCATCTACACCTATCCAGCTTTCTAGACACACCTGTTTTGCCGCCAGTCTAAACCGCGCATGCAGTTTCTGGGCTCATAGTGTTATCTCCTAGCTTGTGATAAGGTTTATCTGCGGATGAATCCGTCTGCTGAAGTTAGTGTGCTCATGTTTCGCTCTTGGCATGTGTGAGACTGCAACTGAGAGCGTATGTACATGTACAGTACGTATTGTGCAGTAAGTACCTAACGAGAGCGCACATTCTGACACACCTCTAGCAATGGAAAGTGACACGCAAATGTCTCCTGTTTGGTTGCCTGGACCCTCCGATACGATCACGACGATGAGCCTGTTGCGGCTGACGGTACTTGTTATACTCTTGTTGCCGGATGAAAAGATAGCTCTGCCTGGTCGAGTGGATAGGGCCGAGAGAGAGAAACGATGGCTAAATCTAAGGTGCTTTTGAGCCTTGCTGCTTCTACTGCCAACTCAGCACAGCCAGAATTTTATACAGACGAAGCCTCTGTTTCCAACCGCGATGCGCGCACAATGAAAACCTGAACCGCGTAGTGAATTTCGATTTACCGAATAACGAAAACAAAGACACGTCCGTCTGTCCGTGTGGCTAAGGTCCACTGTCACTGCACGCACGACATGCACGAGCAGAGCATGCAATACAGTGGGTCTCGTGGTCCACACACATGGCGATGTCGGAGCAAATGTGCTCGAGTGTACACGACTTATCTCTGTCGATGCGGAGTACGTGCCTACGTACAATACAATAGGCGCAATGCATGCACGCACGCACATGTGACAGCGAGTTAGCTGCGCCTGCGCTGCTGCTGGGGCGGCGTCGTTGCGCGCATCTGTTTGCGCTGAGCTACACGTGTATACCCCTAGCGATAAACCTAGCATTAAAGAGGGTATAGGTTGCTGCTGCTGCTCACGGTCGCGTCACGCTTTCTTTCGCTTTGTGCTGTCTGACTCGCAATTTTCCTACACTGTCGTGATGTGATCTCGCTGGCTCTCTCTAATGTCTACCTCATCCGTGGTTCTCTGGCTTGTTCGCAGCTACCCACAGTTCTTAGGACGCACCTTCTTCGCTGCTCTTACGTTGTGAAGCTCGAGGACAGTGTCTTTTGGCACGTTTCTTCAAGGTCGGCTGGCCTGCCGCAGAATTTTTGAACGCCTCGTAAGCAGTATGTATTCTTTGAAGGTGAAACTCAGTGAAAACTTCAACTTGCTCTCAAAACTGTTTTTCACGTGTGGCGAAGAGGTATTTAGATCGGTCTACCTCTTCTGCACATGCGCACGAGCGCTATGCGTGTTCCAGCTCGCACGCACCCAGTTAGTTGGTTTGGGGATTACGTATAAAAGTTTCATGTCTTCAACCGTTCCAACATTTCGTCTAGTTTACAAGAGTTTACATATGTAAATATATCGCCCGAAATGCGATTCAGTTACTTTTTCCCGCAACTGCGCGATGCATCTGTGCATGCCATAGTACAGCTGCTTCAGATGCGGCCCTTTGCGGGTGCCCAGGACTATCTATCAGTTTCTGGTAGAAAAAATTCTCGAGGTGCAAATCGCTTAACTCAGGGTCCCTATCCATTTGCGTAACGACATCAATTTCTTCGGGGTTGAATTCGGCCCCGAAAAACCCTCTACTAGAAACACTTATCTATCTGTATGTGGACGAGTAATCCGTGTGCACGAACCCTCTGGAAGCGATCTCCGCGATGGACGGACGGGCAGACATCTTGGGAAGTGACCGAGCTGCCGAATGAAACAAGGCCCTACTATAAACGCTATTGCGGCCGCCGATGGCGTGTCGTGCAATGGGTGCCTGACCTGCCTCTGGTCCGCCCGGCACTTTTCTGGCTTCTAATACAGGTGCATCCTTTGCACCCCTGCTCCGCCCTGCTCCTCGTGTTCGCTGACGATAATGAGGGTCGACGGTAGGACGGCCGACTGCATCGCGTCCGCCGTTATGCGAGAGAGAGCGCTAACAACTTGTCGGCGCGCGCTTGTGCGTCTCTCTTCTCATCGCTTGCGAGCGCAGTAGCGATCGGCGGGTACGGAAATTTCATCGGGTACGGTTACAAGTAAAGCCAAAAACCCGGTTATGGACCCAGGCGGGTGCGGGTATAACGAAAAGCAACCCACGCATGACTTAAACATTGGCCATGTCAAAATAACCCCAGTTCTGATAGACACTGTTTTGACCTTATGCAAAATTGGCACTATTTTATTTTCTCAATTTGGCATTGTTCAATAAAAAGCCGCCGTGAGCGAAGCGATCGGCAACATTTTTCGACATCCATGCGGAAAAAATCGCTACCACCCACGTAAAACCGGAAAAAACTAGTAAAATTTTCTATTTCTTGGCGGCTTTTCACGTTGTACCCGCACCCGGTTATTTTCTGCAAAAAAACCGGGTATGGGTACGGGCAAAAATCCGGGTACGACGGTGCAAAACGCAGGCACGACACGTGCCCGCTGATCCCCAGAGCGCAGCAGTCTGTTGCCGAGCAAAAGCGCCGGCTCAGTGTCACATGCATTTAGGTAGCGTGCGTATAAAGGTAGGCAGAACGGAGCCGCGCGCGCGCAAGCTACATGCATGTGAGCAAATCAGCCGTACCGTCGCTCGCTTGCTCGCTCGGGCGCTCTGGCGATGATTACTTGCGAACGCGATTAGGGGATGCACAGAAATTGGCTTTGTCCAGTGACCGATTGATTGGAACGCACTCTTATACGTGTACGCTCGTTCGCTCGTATGGACGTACGCGCAGACATGCACGCGGCGTGTGTCGAGGTGTTTGCCGCCTTGAACGTCGCGCATGTGACTCGCTAGCCTGAGATGCATGCGCGCGCCGGATTAGTAGATCATGTCACGCGCGCTGACGGCAGATACGCACGCACAGGTGTCCGTCCATCAGGGAGTGCTTCGCGTACGCTGGGGGGAGGGCGGGGGGTGCGAAGCATAAAGGTCTTGCGGAGCGTGGCAGGGTGCATAGACTGGTGGCGGCACTCGGCAGCCGCTTTTGCAGCGCGAGCGGCGACGAATAAACAGTGCTATAGCCCGTCATTATTAACAAGCCTCCATCGCATATCCTATGTGCAGCATGCCGCCGCCGCCCATCCCGTGCGTCTGTAGCAGCGTGTGTTCGATGGCAGCGCACTGCAGGTGTCTCTAATTTGATTACCGGTGACGGCGATTGCGCCCTGTGGACGCCAACTTGTGGAGCCAACGTGTGCTATACCTTAGAGGCAGTCTGCGCTGGGACGTGTACGCGTACGTACGCTCTGTAGTACGTGCGCGTGCATGACGTGTGAACGCACGGCGTACAGTAGGAACGCATTCCGTTGTGTGCGTTGCGTTTGACGAATGCAGCCCCCGCCCACGTATCTACGTATAGTACACTTAAGGTAACTAGTAAGCCGCGACAAATCGCGGCTGAAAGACGGAGACGATTGTCCGCACACTAACCGTCTGCCGCTTGTCTTTTGCTTATCTACTCTAACTCAGCTAACGAGATCGCGCATGGTGGCTCTGCTGGACACTGGGCGGATACATTTGGATGGTTGGAGTCGGAAAACGCATCTGCTCGCTCGGGAACGGGGTCGGCCGGTTCCCTGCTTCGACTGCTTAGCCGCGACGCGCGCACTACAGTCACGTGCGCATTTATGTACATGTTATAAATAGGTGCTCTCTTCTAGGCGCGTGCACTGTCGATCAGTCCTTATTTGCTTGTTCGATCTCTTCCTGTGCGACGATAAGCAGCGCCCAACGGGCTCTTGCCTGCATACGACGACGAGTGAGCAGGCTTCATACTTTTCACTGTTGGATTGACTCTTCCCTTGGACCGCCCGGGCAGCAGTCCTCGACACCTGCCAACAAAGTGTGGCTGGCTACTGCACATTAGTGTTTCTACACGGACAGACGAAGGCGTGCGCTCGCAAGGCAGCGCTGCGATGGGTCGCAAGAAGATTCAGATCTCCCGAATCCAAGACGAACGCAACCGCCAGGTGAGCTGGCCGCGAGCGACACTAACTCACACGAGCCTAACCGAACCGAACGCCGAGTTTAGAGTGTAGACTTAAACCCGAACCATAAAGAGTGCAAATTGACCCGAACCCAATCTCAAGAACTCGGCTTCGGCCGGATCCCAAGTCGAACCTGTCGATCAGTCAGGGAGGAGTTGAATGTCAAATCGATGCAGAATTCAGCGTGGGCTTTGAAAATCGGACGTCTCTGAATCGCTTGGGCTCAGTCACATCTCTACAACGGGTCGCGTGACCACACTTTTCGGGTAGCCCACTTTTCCCAGTCGATTTCGTGCAAGCGTGGGGACCACAACTTTCCTGACCCCGCCGGCATTCGGTGTTTCGCCACGCGACACACGCAAGAAGCTCACGAGTGAGCACTGTAGCACAGAGTAGGACAGGCTTGATGCTGGAGTCGAGTCGAGACAGACCGTCGGAGACCACAGGTGGCCGGAGCAGTGCTGTTTTCAGTGTACACGCAGCTACACGGTGCACACGTGTGCTGGGTGCGTGCATGCCTACGTTACACGTATCCGCCCAGCTGCGTGCAAATGATGCGGCAGGCGCCGGCGTGTAGCCAGTCAGCCAGCCAGCCGCGCACGACGATCATGCGTGCTCTGTCTTCTTCTCTGTGCTCAGCATGACGGCGGCGCATCGCACAACCGCGGAGCCAGCATTTTTCGACAGGGGGAAGACTATGAATGGCAAAGTCATCCGGCGGGGGTCCTAGAGGGCCGAGCCTCCTAGAAACGGGGGTCCGGCGTGTAACCCGGGAAAATTTTGAAAAGTGCGCATGTGGAAGCGTCTATCTCTGTTAAGTTTGGATGTTTTTCGCGGCTTAGCTTTTTAGTAGTTTTCTTTGGGAAAATTTTTGAAAAAAAAACGTTTGTGAAAATGTTAATTTCCGTTACTTTTAGACACTTTTCTCTCGATTTCCCCGGATGGACTTTTTGGTGAGGGTACCCCTTAGCATTTTTTCCCGTTCGTCCGGCCGACAGGGGGGAATTCCCCATTGGCTCGGCGGTTGGCAGCGCAGCAGGTGGGGGAGGTAGCCCAGCAGGGTGTGCGAGAGAGCGAGATGAGCAAGCAGTTGAGTTAGCTCGTGTCATTGGCACGCACCCGTCGGCATGCGAGTTGAGCGAGCGAGATG
>JAQGBB010000298.1:0-21357 GCA_034691745.1 Prismatolaimus dolichurus
GCGTGCACAAAAGTTGTTCCCCGTGTTCTCAGCTTTCGTATGATATACAAGTGAATCGGCAAAGCCGAAAAATACATCTTCTGACTATGGTATCGTAGATGGTTGTCGGTTTTTATCAAATGATAATGGAACGTTCGTAGCCACAGCTTTAGTTTAGCTTTGAGTGTACTTTTTTCGGTTTTGAATACGATGTTGCAATGTTCAAAAGTTGTTTTCGATTGTTCATTCTCGTGGGCTTAAGTCCGACGTGCACAAAAATTGTTCCCCTTGTTTTCAGCTTTCGAATGATACATAAAACAGGTCGTAGAGTTGCTTAAAGCTCAAAATATCGTTAGCAGTCGCTGAGGAATGTCAAAGTCCGAACGTCCACTCCCCTACTGCACAGACCGCTAGGAGCATCGGACAGCGAAATCTTCAATAAAAGGGACCAACAGCACATCAAACAAATAAACACCAAAAAGAATTTTGAGATTCGGCACTAAAAAACAAAAGTTATCGTCCGGACAGACTGACTCACTCACACGCGGCTCGGTAGCTATCTTTACTTTCGCACTGCGTGCTTCAGAAAATGCAAAAAAACGTGAGAGGCATGTACGATGTGTGCTGAAATACCCTAGAACAATCTGGAATACTGTACGGAACAACCTGAAACGCTGTGGAACACTACGGAACAGCCTGGAACACTATGGAAAATTAAGGTGTTTCACCACCTCGACCTACTACATGTGTACCATGATGCCCAGAACGTCCGCTAACTTTTCTTCGCGGGGGATAGAGGGATAAGGAGGAAAGACGGGGGATAGAGAGAGATAATGACTGTCTGACCAGTTAGACATCCTTTTTTAGTACTCGCTACGCTCGCTTGGCGGATGCAAAAAAAGACGTACTTCTCAGTTCGACTGCCAAGGAAGCAAGACGAGGCCAGCGCTAGACCCTATTTTAAACCATCCGACGGGAAAAATTCGTAATCTTACAGCGATTCGGCTTTCAGGTTTGTCCAAAAATTGTAAGGGGTACCGCACATTCTCACTTTTAGCTCTCCTCGAAATAGCCCCCCCCCCGAGGCTATAAATGGCGCGAAGCGTAGTTATCCTTCCAGACGCAAAATAAACTTGGACTCTCCTGGATTCCGAATTCCTGTGCCACAGCTTTTGGCCAATCTCACTGACTGGTGTTCTAGAGTAATTGTAGTTCCATAGGAAAAGATTTTTTCCAGGCCACTTTCTGCGATAGGTCGCAGATTTCTTGTTGCTTTTTACTGAAAAGCTGCTTTTCAGTCTGCCAGAATTTGCTCACAAATAGGCTTAGAGTGTACGTTTCACAACTCGACAACTCAGTTTTTCACAGGCGACTATCTCTTGCTTTATTTGCCCGTCATTGAGAACGTAATTTCACTGAAAAAGAACCGAAAAACCTCCGAGCAGAAAGTATAGTTAACAGCACTGGGTTAAGCTTCAGAGAAAGGAGCGGATAAAAAAGAACCAAATCGACTCAGCAATAGAATAGAATCAAATTGAAAATCGAATCGAATAAAAATGAATCGATAAACAACATGATCGAATTCGATTCAAATAGGCAAAAAATTGAATTGAGTCGTTTCAAAGCAGCACACAATAGAAGAAAGGTACAAAAAATGAAACTAAATCGACTCAAGTATGCAATTTGATCGATTCGACAAAATTAATTTGGTTAAAATCGAATAAAAGCCTTCATGAAATTGCAAGGCTCGAGCGAATCGGCAAAAAATAGAAACTCCAACGAGCCGACTCGAAGTCTATTTCAGCAGCCCAGTGTTGAAATACCTAAAGTTCGAATCGCAATAGAATGAAATGCTTTTAAAAGCTGACGTCGATGCAATTCGATTAATTTTGAAAGGCCATGTTACTACGTAGCACATACCCTGTTCTTATCAAACTTATCGATCGAGACGAAAAATTCGATAGATCGATTGCTCATCCAGTCAAAGAAGTTCTTCACTAGCACGCTCAAATTTGTGATATAAGCGTCCGCGTCGATGGTCATCACAAAATCGATCACCCCATCGTACGCGTTTCACATCAGCCGCTTCAGCAGCAACATCTTCTGCCACGAATAGTGACAGCCGAAGTTCATCGACGTAGACGAACGTATAATTGTGAAGCGACGGATAGAGTGCTGGCCGCTCGCGTGTAATTTTTGCGAATTAGTCGAGATCGTGACCGAAAGCGATTTGGCTGTACTCCAAGCTATTTGCATGTTTTCACAGGTTTTAAATTACTTAAATGACATTCAAATATAAGCTAAAGGAAAACAGTACAAATATAGCGATCGATCTTGTATCTCAAATTTTAGCTAAAAACATATCCTAGTATTACAAATGTCATGTGAAAGTAAAGATTCTTCGACTTCAACTATATTTGCATCAGGAGCTTCTACAGCGAATCCGCGACGGTGGTTCCTCACGTACCTACAGCACACATCTACTAACTTCTATTCGAATTATTTGAGTAGTATTCAATTTCTTTGAACATATTTGAACGATATTTATTTGTGGTCTGCACAAAAACATCTCAATCTAAAATAATGAAATTTGCTTTCCTCAAACAAGTGGTTTCACGCCTACCAGCGAGAAGAGGCTGACACTGGTCGCTACCAATCAATGAATTAATCTTTTTAATGATCATTATGAAAATGAACTAAACGATGAAGCCGGCGTCGCTGACGGTGCCCCTCAAGCTTTTCATCCCAATTGCTTGCTTCTTTTATTTTTAAAACTGTTGTTCTAAACATGTCGGCAAAGCGGAATATGTTTGAAAGCTATTTCGAGAAATTCTCAGCCACTACCGTAATCCGCGTCTTCAACTTCATCCGCACTGCGCCCTTTCTCATCGAGCGTATCTTCTGGATCGTCGTCTTCGTCAGCTTCGCGTCGCTCACCGTCTGGGATATCTCGCAGACAACCCAGAAGTATCTCTCAGAGCCGACGGCGAGCATCGTCTCATTTGCCGTAACGAATCACGATGGGCTAAATTTCTCCAACGCAACCCTTTGCATTGGCATGAACAAGAACAGCTTACTCAAACTCTACGATAACGAGACCGTTGTTGACGAGATAATCAGAGTTTTCGGGTCAACGGTTGACATCGCTAAGCATTGGAGAGAAAAGCTTGAAACATTTCACTCTTCGCACGACAAGCTCTCGCGCGCATTTTCGTTGAAAGCTGATGAGAAGAGCAGCGACGACACACTCCTCTCGTATTACGCCGAGTTGGATGCACAAACATCAGCGATGTTTAACCCGCATGAAGTTGCTCTTCTCGGTCTAACAACGGTTATGCTCGAGAACCTCGTCGAAGCCGAAAACATTCAAAGTAATTCAACGGAAATTTTCACAACCAAAACGGCTAAGAAGCTGTACAACTTCTACGCGAGTCGTCAAACTGATTTCATCGAACTTCTTCTCGTGACGGCCGAGGCGACCTGCGTGCTTCAACGAATTCGACTCGTCGCTCGTCGCAGCACAAACACGGCGGACATCACGCAATCGATCTTCAACGTCTGTAAAGATTCCCGCGAGCTGAAGTGGTTCGGAAACAAACCTGGTCGCTATATAGAGATCACCTGCTATCGTTTAGCTGCCGAAGCGCTCGTATTCTACACGGTGGTCGATAAAGTGATGATAACGGCACACGCTGAAACGCTCTACCGCGATCTAGCGACGAGCACGCTCCCAAGTTTCGCTATAGATCTTGTCGGGGCGATGTCAGCCGAGTCGGGGCAACCGCCGTTGACGCCAAGCGTGAGTCTGAAGCAGCTTGTTCAATTCAGCCTCGAGACGTGGAGCACGTCGGCAAGACTGCGCCGCAGCGGATGTCTCGACAGGAGTGTCACCGGCGTCGAGTTCGAGTGCAACACGTGGTGTCGCGCCGAGCATAGCATGAAAGCATGCGGCTGTATACCCCTAATCAACGAATTTACTGGAAAATTTAAAACTTCGCGAGGAATGTTTAGGAGTTGTGCTGGAGCTAAACTCAATGACCTCGCCTACACCAGTGACCACAGATGTCGCGAATCGCTCGGCGCTTTCGTCGTCGAGACAAGAGCAAACTGCTCTCAGCGATGCTACAAAAATTGCGACACGCTGCTCTACACTAACCAAATTTCTATCATTCGTGACAACAGCTCTATCGAGGTTGCCGTGAAGGCCTCGACGGTCATAACGTTGCAGTCGCAGAGAACCGTCTACACGCGTGTTGTCGAGTACAAAACGATGGACGAGAAGCAGGTGATCGTCTCGCTGGGCGACAACCTTAGCCTCTACCTGGGCGCGAGCTTCTTGGCGCTCATCCACATCGTCGTCTTTTTGATGAAGCTCCCGTTTGATATTGTCAGTACGGTGAGGGCGTCGGCAGGTGAAAATGCATTGCCAGCAGGGGTAGACACGAAGTTAGCTTCAGCAGCAACTGCAGGAGAAAAGAATGTGGATGAAACCTTTGCGGTTATATTCGCTCAACTGCTAGAATTGCGACGACGAGGGAAGCAGACTGATCGCCGATTTTACCGTATGTGGAAGCTTATCAACGATTCTAGATATACCGGCACACAAAGGTATTCAAACAGTCAACTTTAATAATCACTCTTTATTCCGATGAATGAAACGTGTACCATACTCTTCTATTTATAGCTCCCGGGGCATAACTTGATTTTTGCCACTTTTAGACGAAAAATATTTTCCACAATTCTGCCCCTTCCCCCTGCCACTTATAGCTCGGGAAGGGGGGAAGAAAATGGCACTACAAGGCTTTACTCGTACTGCAACGATGCAAGTGACATAAATGTAAATATGGAAATAAATGAAGGCAGTTGTCTCTGAGTGCGATCGAAGCAGTTACATCCTAGCTGCACCACTAGGCAAAACAAAATATTATCCCATATTGTTCGAGCAACCTCACTTTAATGTCCTTGTGAGATCATAAAAGTTATAATTGCTGAGAAGAAAAATAGCATTCGTATGACAGCCGCAAAAAACTATTTCTCAAACTATGCCCCCCTGCAATTTATAGCCCCCGGAGCAGTATTGAAAGCGGCTAAAAGTGGAAAAGTACGATAGCTGCGAACTCAAGGCTTACAGATTCTGTTCACTCAAATAGTCACAAATAAAAAACAAGCAATACTAGGAAATCTTGCATTCTCACATCCTAAGCTGGTATTCGCACGTTCCAGGAACGGGCAGTCCAGATTGAAAATCCATCCAAACCGAGCTAGATCACACAAGCTGAATCTACGGCAGGTAAAGTTTCACTTGCATCACGTGATACATCATCAGCTTTCAGAAAAATTTCCACTAAATTTGAACAACACTTGAAACTTTTCTTATCCTCAAGATCACATTATCTCTATATTGTCGTCCCTAAATAAATCACTCCATCGCCAGAAACAGAGTAACAGAGTGAAAAACTGCCCTCTGACATGCGTAGGCAAACTGCTCCCTCAATTTGTTGGAAGCAGATTTTCTCGATTTCCAAACGTTAATCAAATATATAAATTTTGACTCCCGCTATGCTTATACCGTTTCCCGCACCATTTTGGCTTGGCTGCCCTTCAAAAACTCAAATTTACATTCACAATTACAAAATTTGTTTTTCACCGTTTTGGCAGCTGCATCGGCACTTTCTCAAAACAATGTACCCAAAAGTAGCACCCATAAAAAGTATTACACCGCCGAAAACGAGTGTTTTGAGTGGGACCCAATCAGAATCATGTCTCGATACGCAAGTGTACCGTGAAGTGGTTCGAAAACGAGGAATGCGGTTCCACGTTGAGAATTGGTTTTCGTTTAAAAATCTAATCAGTATGATCCTGTTTCTCGCGTTAAGGCCAGCGGTGTGGAGAATGAAATCGCCAGGTTCCCAGACGCTGTCGAACGATTGCAGCAAGCAATGTGGAAGAACGAGCGTTCTTCGCTGAAGTTCATCGCTCGCGTAAAACTTTATCAACATCACTTCCTGTTCCATGAATGGATACATTTGCAATCGTGGGTACTCGTCGTGTCCTTTGAGCACGTCGTCGACGAAGCTTCGCATTAACTGGGTGTTCCGCATTATCAGAACGCCAGCGTTGAAAAACGTCTAAATTTTGAAACGGAATAAAACGGAATTCAATACAAAGTCAGCGTGAGCCTAACAGCGACGGCAAACACCAATGTTGTAAAAGCCGATTCTAAACCGGATAAAATTACAACATTGAAATCAAGTGGATATAAAATCAAGCTTAATCGATTCGAATCGATACGAAAATCAATTTGAATCCGTTCTGAGCAACACGAAAATCAAACCGAGTTTAAACAAGTCTACAGATAAAATGATGAATTGATTCGAATCGGCATGGAAATAGAACCGAATTGCTTCGCACCAACAAGTCAAATCAAGTTGAATTGAATAGCCATAGAAATGTAACTGAATCAGTTTGAACCGACAAAAAGTACGGAAGTGAATCAATTTAATATCAAAAATTACTATTGCTGAAATCAAATCAAAGAATAAAAGCAAAAAATTAATATTGTTAAAATTGCAGGATTCTAGCAAATCGACACCAAAATTCAATTTCATCGATTGGACACGAAGTCTATTTGAGCAAAAAAGCCTTAGAATACCTATATTTTAAATTGCAATTAAATCAGGCGGTTCAAAAAGCTCGTATCGATTCAGTTCAACTCCTTGTGAAGGGTCACCTTTCCACGTACCCTGTCCTTATCAAATTTGTCCACTGAAACGACAAACTCGATCGATCGAGTGCTCATCCAATCGAAGAAGTTCTCCACTAGCACGCTCAAATTCGTGATATAAGCGTCCGCGTCGATGGTCATCACAAAATCTGCCACCCCATCTGACGCATTCGACATCAGTCGCTGCAGAAGCAACATCTTCTGCCACGACGGATGAAAGCCGTAGTTCATTGACCTGTCGACGTAGACGAACGTGTAGTTGTGAAGCGACGCATATAGTGCTGTCCGCTGGCGTGTAATCCCCGTGAATCCGCCGAGATTGTGACCGAAAGCGATCGATCCAATAGCGACTTTTGGTAGTTTCGACGTCAGATTTCTCCCGAGGACGAGATTCTGACGGAAAGCTCGCTGGGCAGATGGATTGAGCAACGACGAAATCGGATATAGTCCCTTCACGAGGTACTCGTCTAGACCGCCAGGTGGTCTCATTTGTTGGTTGAACTAAGCTAGAGAGCAAGCAGTGCAGCAAGTACCACTGAAACATTTTGAAATTCCTCTTACGTCGAACTGCGAGAGAACCACCGTAAAAATGGTACAAACAGCTATCACTGTGATTGGAATCTTCCACCGTTTGATATGCGTCCATAGAGGATCGAGACTCGATTCTGTCTCCGGCAAATGTGACATCATTTTGCTGCGTCTTTGGTAGATAGGGTCGGTTATAATTCGCGAACAATAAGCACTCAAATGAAACGACCGACATGTGTGTATCGCTCTGTTGAATGTGGACGCAGAAAAACTTTTACAAATCGATGCTTCGCGTGTGAAGCTCAAGCCAAGCAACTACGGCAACTATGCATGTTCATTTGTTGTGGGTGTATTGTATATAAATTAGCACGTCAAAAATCAATACCAACTTTAACTTTCCGCCTGCAGATTAACAGCTGAAGCTGACGCTTGATGAGTGTCGAAGCTTTGGTTGGGCATCAAAAATATTAGTGCTACTTTATCGAGGAGATAGTCCACAAATTGACCCCAGATTATCACTATGATTGACTTTATGGCTTATTCAGATAAACATGCCTGATTCCATATTTCATCGAGGAGGCGCAAGGCTCTCCCGGCCACGGTACGGCACTGAATAGACCGGGAAAAGAGAAAGCCTAACAGGCTAAGCGGAACCAGCGAGGCGTAGAACCGCTTGGCCCGAGACGAAAGTCCCTTACCGCCTGATTTCCTTCGAACTCACACAAACCAGATAGAATCAACTTTCTCTTGGCCGGCGTAGCAAGTGGAGAACAAATTTGCAAGAATGCACGCGTCCAACTAGGGGAGCCGATCTTTGTCAAGTTAGACACGCGCCTTAGCCACTAGGTCACCACAAGTCGGTTTATTTAGCTCAATGTGCCTAATTTTCCGCAACAGTATTCGCGTACATGTCTGAAGCGCATTCGATAGGGAAAGAGTGCGATGCCTTCCGCGATGGCGACAGCCATGGGGAAGAAGCAAGCGACTGCGAACATCGTGTCCTTCAACGTCGATTCGTCGGCAGCCGAGAGGCTGCCGTGATTCTTCTGGTAGGCCGTGAAGAGCCCGTTATGGTCGATAAGATATAGAATAAGGATCTTCACGAACGAATTCGGCGGCTTTATTGCCATCTGATTGAGAGAGTAGATTAGAGCCGAATATGGCTTCCTAAAATTAGAAAAATCTTATATCGTGGATTTTATACTGACGAGGCGTACTTTCGCTGATGGCGAACAAAGTCGGCGTTTGTAATCTCCGGCACGAAGATGTTGTAAGCCGACGGGTATACGCAACGGCATAGAGTTCTAATCGAGGAAAAAGTCGATTCTCATTGGCGGAATGAAAAGAAGCGATCATATGACACTGTACCCTTCGAGGAAGAGGAAAATTAGCACCGCTGCACTACTTCCGCGTCCGATTGCGAACGCGATCAAACAGTTGAGCATGGTGAGCGCGATGGAGCCCATCACAACTGGCCACGGGCCAAAGCGTTTCGTGATCATGCTAAGCGGCACAATCGCTAACTATGAAAAAAGAGAAAAATATTTTCATCTTGGTGGACGTGACGTCATACAAACCAATCCCTGTACCTTCGGCGCCGCATCGCATGCGAGATAGTACAAGCCCAACGCCGTTGAGCCCTGCTGAATGACATCACGTGACACGAGCATGGGCACAAAGATCATCAAGAAGCTCGCGAAGCCAATCGTTCGCATGACGCGTAGGAACTGACCAAGGGCAACGCAGATAAAGTCCCTGTTCTTCACGATCTGCCACGTTGATTTAAGCACCTTTTTGATACGCGTTGAACGCGATACGACGGCAGTTGGTTTCTCTTCTACTTCAGCTATGAGCAATGAGTCGCCACTGAGCAGCTCAGTCGACGATGGTGTCACGGCGATGATGCTTGGTCGCCGTTTTCGATACTCGCGTTTAGCCTCCGGGGCTCTTAGGCCTGTGTAGAAGAAACAGAGGGTAGCCATCAGAGCGGCGACACCGTTGAAGATCTGAACGTTCTGGAAATTGCTTAATCCGACCGACGCCCGCTCGAGGCCGAAAAGCGCAAAGCTGCCGGGAAGCTTCGCCAGCTCCATGTACTTCACGACCCTCACTCGACCGGCGTGCTCAGTGGTCATCTCGGTGAAGAGACCCGCCTGCGCCGACGTCATGATACTGTAGAACGTGTCGTAGAGGCACATCGACACAAAGAGGTGCAAACCGATGAGCCATTGCTGCTGACCGCCCTCGACGCACGACGTGTAACCCTGGTGTGCGATTATCGATTGATTATAGATCGATGAATTCGCGGAAGCATTCGCGCGACAGTCTGCGTAGATTGGATACCATGGGATCCACACGAGCATGTAGCTAATGGCGATCGGGATTGCACAAGCCATGATCACTTTGCGTCTACTCTGCATCCACCGCCAGCGGCTAAAGTCCTGGAGAGAACCGAAGAGCGGATCGTTGACTATGTTCCAGAGGAGAAAGATGAGCTGCACCATCGCGTGCGTGTTCTTGCCGACCAAGTAGACCTCGACGAACGTTTTCGTTACAAAGTACTTGTAGACCGTGTTGAGAACGGTAAGGCCGAGCGAGGTGAATGCGACGGCGATGCTTGCGGGATCGACGGAGAATGCTCGGCGAGTGCATTTCGGAGGCTCACAGTCGGGAGGCTCCGCTTGGCTCAGCGACTTCACTTCACTGGCGAAGTTTGCGGTGATTTTTCTTCCCTTTTCCATCTGCTTTTGGATTTCGTCTCTTCGCAACGTGAAATTATGAAGCTGACGTGCGAGCGGGCGACATTTTAAAATATTTTGGACTTGAAGATGAATGACAGACTTATCAGTCGGATGTGTCCTTAAAGTTCGCGCTGATAAGAGAGGTACACAAACGCGCACGCGCGTTGTCAGTTGCAGTGGGGTTTCCGCAGTGGCAAACTGACAAGCTGGTTCGCGGGTGGAAGCCTTACGCAGAAAGCGGCGCGGTTTCCGCAGGGGCGAACTGACAAGCTGGTCGGCGAGTAGAAGCCTTACACAGAAAGCAGCGGGGTTTCCGCAGGAGCAGGTGACAAGCTGGTTGGCGAGATAAAGCCTTATGCAGAAAGCAGCTTGATATTTTTCCAAATAAAGTAGCAATTGTGACAATCCTGCATTATGAGCCTATTGGTCCCTTCCGGTACCTTCCGGTATTCGTCCCTTTTGCTATTGGTCCCATGCAGTTCGTAAAACAAGTGCTCCGGGACGAGTAATAATGTTGTTGCATTTTCTAGTCGCTTCCAGAGTATTATGTGCAACGTTTTCATATTTCCGGTCTAAGTAGTACCTTTATTCAAAACCAGCGTACCCGTTGTATAAAGGAACCATGTGCTATGTAACCGGCACTTGCTTATCATAGCAAACTACATTTACAGTTGATTCTCTTGCTCTACTAATTAGTGTTCTTTCGCGCAACGACGAATTTTCTTCGCGTAGCACAGCCAGTATTCGGCCATCGCGTGCCTCGAATAGCCATGCGATCAAATTGTCCTTGTGTAGTCAATGTTAGACAACGTTCGTCAAGTTTGACCGCTAAAACGTCGGGAGTGTTTGCGGTCCTGATGGCCGTTGTTGAGCTTCAGCGAAACACCTGTGAAGAGAACGTCTTCGGGGAAGACGCTAAACGAACCTGTGTTCCAGCCGGAGACTTTGGCTTCGGCGTAGAACGCCTTCTTGATTCGTTTCGACACTGTGAGGCCGGTGTTGCAGAGGGGCGGCCAACGCGCATCGGGCTCACAAATGAATCGGAACCATGTTCCTCAGTTGCGCATCACCGACGAGCGCATGTACTCTCGGTTCGACACTTTCCGAGAATCGTGTGCTCGCGTACGTTCGCTCGCTCGAAGCCGTGCTCGCGAAGCACAGCAAGCAGATTTGCCGGAAAGACGATACAGTCGTCGTCGACAAAGAAGCAGAGATTGGCGTCGCACAGCTCAGCTACCCCGAACATCATGGATCGCGTTTTCAGCGCCAACGCTTCGCACCATTAGGCTTATAATGCAGGATTGTCGCAATTGTCGTATAGGCAACGACTTTCAGGATTACGGAGGCGCCAAATGGTTTGGAATAATTCGAATCACGCTCATTCATTGCACGAACGAGTTGCATTACTCACTGACTGTTTATTTCACCAGGGTTATGCAAGGTCAGGCAGCCAAAACAGCGATTCCAAGCAAACATACACGTATACGTATCGTAAGTTGTGCTATCTACGTCAATAAAGCAGTCGATGCTAATATATGAACGCTGACTATCTTTGACCAGCATCAAACGACAACACATCGCTTCGTTTGGTCCGGCGGCGGCGACGATGGTGCAAGCGCGGAGCGAATAGCATTTTCGAAAACTAAATATCAAACAGCCGTTTTTCTCAAATTTTCATTTTTTTTAGCTTAGGGACCGTACACAACTGACGTCAGCACCTAGGGGGAGGGTGGGCAAAAGCTGACGTTTGCTGACGAAGGGGGGAGGGGGGGGGGTCGGGTCAAAACTGACGTCAGTTAATAAAAGGCCTACGAGTTCAGCAAAAATCCAGACCAAACCATTTGTCGAGATTGAAAAAGTAGCTTTTGCCAAAAAAATTATTTTTTATTGAGACCGATTGATAGCTACCTTGTACGTGATCACTCCAACGACCAAGACGATGCGAAGAAGATGCGAGTAAACAGAAAGCTTAAATAGAAATATGAACCTCGCTACGGCAACATCTTTCAGCTCACTAAAATGTGTTTAGGTGGGACGCATGTGACTATTCATGTAATTTCCTCCAAAACAGAGTCTCTCTCCCTCGTTTTGAACGGTCTCCCTGGGGCGGGCTGCTGCTATCTGTTCTTTCTGCTTGTTTCAAAAGGGTATGCTTTATTGCCTGCATCTTGAAATGTCAGCGGAGGAAGATTTTTTGAAATATTCCGACACCTTTTCGCCGATTCTTCCAGAAGAATATAAGCGAAGTTAGACCAGAGACTCAACTAGAGCAAAAACGTTTTTACGCCCTTTGTATCAAAACGCCTTTTAGCATAGTCCACGTGGATTTTTTGGGGATCCCGGTTGGCAGCCACGTGGATTGTAAATGACCCCTTTACAGAGGCCGCTCGTAATCGAATAAAAATAGGTGCATGGCCACAGGCTGGCTGAAAGTAATGCTAAATGTAAAAGATAACCAGTATTTATGCCATAATTGAGGACGTAGGAGGAGAGAGTTTGAAAAATAAACTTTTTTAGTGACGGTGTAAGAGGCTTTCCATAAAATATGTCCGCTCAAAATTTGAATTTTTTGACCCCCCTCGCCCTGGCCACAAATTTCCATTTTGGTTACACGCCGCCCAGACCCCCCTCCCCCCTCAGTGCGGACGTCTTTTGTGGAAATCCCCTAAATGTACAGCCTTACCGCACGCGCGCAGTCATTGCGAGTACGGAAAGTGGTCGTCCTAATAGTACCGCTGGCTTTATTTCGAGTGCTCATTGGCAAACGTTCACTATGCTTTTTTGTTTAGGCGCTGAACAAGTCGGACGTGCCGATCTGTAGACCCACTTACACGTAAAACCCATAGGATGAAGCAGCAGTTTAAAAATGTAAAAAGAATCGTGTAGTACAATTTCTATATCATTTAACGTAGGGTACGTGGGAAACACAATTCGAGACGTTCTCCGCCCAAAGTGCTCGACGGAGAGACGGACACACAACATCGTCGCAATAGGCTGCATATGCGAGTAGTTGGACCTAATATAAATGGTATATAGTTTTGAAACATTTTCAAAATGCTAATTGCAAATCTGAAACAGCAGCTGTGGTCACTTTGGTTAAGGCAAGTTTCGTTTCTGCTTTAAAAAATGAAACATTACCGTTCCGTGCGAAATCCTTCGGTTTTGCAAATATTTGCTGAAAATTTTCACACGCCCACTATCGCTTTTTAGCAAGCAATGGCAAGGTATGCCTAAAGGCAGCGCTAATGCTTAAAAAATCCCATAACACACCGTGTGTTTTGGGATAGGATTCACGTGGGCTGTCTCAATTCTAATTGAGTCGTTGTTTGCGTTTCTTGTGTGGTGTCCGCTTTCTTCCTAATTATTTCTGTGTCTTGGACATGTACCGTTTCTAATAAGATACCCATTATTGGCTATCTATCGAATCTCATTCGACTGCCGGTGCGACCGCTCCAACCAGCGTAAAAAATGTCGTCAAAGCACGATGTCATCGGAAGTTATTTTGAGAAGTTTTCTGCTACTACCGTAATCCGAATCTTTAACTTCATTCGCGTTGCGCCGTTCTTGGTTGAGCGCATCTTCTGGATCGTCATCTTTATCACTTTTACCGCGGTTACCGTGTGGGATGTCTCGCAGACAGTCGAGAAATTTCTCTGCGAGCCGACGGGGAGCACCGTCTCGTTTCCCGTAACGAGTCGCGATGGGCTAAACTTCTCCAGCGCCATCCTGTGTGTTGGCATGAATAAGGACAGCTTGCTTCAACTCTACGATAACGAAACCGTCATTGATGACATCGTCGATACGTTTTCTTCAACAGCGGATATTATCGGACATTTTAAAGAAAAGCTAAAGAAATTTCACTTGGCAAATGACGAGCTCTCAAAAATATACTCCCTGTCCAGCGTTAGTGAGAGCGCCGCCAACGATGCGCTCCTCGCCTACTACGACAAGCTAGACGCAATAAGCTCCGCGATATTCAATCAGCAGGAACTCGCCCTTCTCGGCCTAACAACGGTGATGCTCGAGGATCTCGTCGAAACCGAAAACATTCAAAGCAATTCAACGGAAATTTTCACAGCAAAAACGGCCGAGAAGCTATACAGCTTCTACGCGAGCCGTGGAACCGATTTCATCGAACTTTTTCGCGTGACAGCCGAGGCGTCCTGTGCGCTTCAGCGAATTCGGCTCGTTGTCCGTCGCCGGAACGCAAACACGGCAGACATCGCACAGCTCCTGTTGGACGTCTGCAAGGGGCCACGCGAGCTGAAGTGGTTCGGAACCGGACCTGGAGGCTTTATAGAAGTGACGTGCTATCGATTAGCTCCAGAAGCGCTCGTCTTTTATTCATCGTTTGATCATGTTACGATAACGGCACAGATCGAAATGTTCTATCGTGATCTCGCTGAGCGGTCTGGAGGTGTTTTAGCTATTGATCTCGCTGGAACGGCGTTGGCCGAATCTGGACAACCGCCGCTGCTAGCAATACTGAATCTGAAGCAGCTTGTTCAATTCACGCTTGAGATGTGGAGCACGTCGACGAATTTGCGCCGCAGTGGATGTCTCGACCGAAGCGTCACTGGCGTGGAGTTCGAGTGCATTGCGTGGTGCCGCGCTGAGCTAAGTATGAAAGCTTGTGGCTGTATGCCTTTAATAAACGAATTTACTGGAAAATTCAAAACTCCGCGAGGAACGTTCGAAAATTGTGCTGGCGTTGATTTCAAGGATCTCACCTACGCTAGCGAGGACAGATGTGGCAATGCGCTCGCCGCTTCCCTCGAGGAGACGAGAGCGAACTGCTCCCGGCAGTGCTACAAGAATTGCGACACGCTGCTCTACGGTAGTAAAATTTTTAGGCTTCACGATAACGACTCAATCGAGTTTGCCCTGAACGCGACGACAGTCATAACACTGACGTCGCAAAGGACCGTCTTCACGCGCGTCGTCGAATTGAGGACGATGGACGAAAAGCAGCTCGTCGTCTCGCTTGGCGGCAATCTCAGCCTCTATCTGGGCGCCAACTTCTTGGCGCTCATCCACATCGTCGTCTTTTTCGTGAGGCTCCCCTTCGACACGACCAGCAGTCAGCACATTGCGGCGCTGAGTGAAAAGTCACTACCGACAAGGATAGAGTTCAACTCCGATTCAGCGACAGGAGGGAAGAATATGGACGAAACATTTGGGTCATATTCGCTGAGCTGCACGAGTTGCGGCGTCGAGGGAAGCACACCGATCGGCGATTAGACCACATTTGGAAACATATGGAAGAGTCTTGATATACTGGCGCACGACGCTATTCGGTCAATTTTGATAATCGCTTTTATTCCTGAGCAGTGAGAACGAAGGAAACATTATGGAGAAGTTTGGAACTTGGAACGTCTAGTTCACTACATTCGCAGCGAATGCAGAAACAGTTTACAATTCTTTCACGTGTTTCACTATTCGCTTTATTTTAGAATAGACAAACTGGCAGAAACACTAGTTCAAATTTGCTATTAGTCTTGTACCGAAACGTATTTTTGCTGCCTTGTCAAAAGGCGACCTCTCTCTAACTCGGTTCGAGTTAACCCACTCAACACTCATAATTGAAAAACTCACTGTACAGAAGCTGAACAAAATACAAAAAATGCAAGTGGCACGAATGGTATGCATGATAAGAATTAGCAAGGCGACGAACAAACGACATCAGCTCTAAACAAGAAAAAGCCTACATAAAAGAAACATAATCTGAAGTTTCAGAAATGCCAGATTTTTGGGCTGACACGGCTTTTTGTACACGATTTTGCACGCTTTTACTTCAGCTTACAACATAAGGAAAACGTGAAAAATATTGGACCGACGAAGACTAGAAACCGAGCCTTTGGGATGACGTCATTAACCGAGCATGTTCCAGTTTTTCCAAACACTGTTCCAGAACGATAAAAGCTTGGAGCGCGCATCTTCGAAATACGATGAAGCATTTTAGTTGCGACCACTTTAGTTAAAAACTGTAGCCTGCTATAAACCCTCTTATTTCGAATCTTGTCGTGTCCACAAACACAGTCACACAGACAGACACATCTCGTATTTAAAAGGGATTCCCGTCGCCAACAGAAACTTAGCTACATTTGATTTCCTGGTCGGATTGGGCTGAAATTTTATGCTAAAAGTCTGTTTTCTTTTCCGAAGCTTTTTCTCGCTGCGAGCAGCTGGCGCCACACAAACCTCGCTAAGAATTGTGTGTACCGACAGCAATCGCACTTTGGCGTTTACCTGAAGCAAAACTGCAGATTAACACGATTGTTTAGATCGTCGGTACTAAAAGTGAAACGATTGATTTTCGCAGCTTCATCAGCCCGTGACAGCTTGAGATTTATGCGCGGCTTGACGAAAGAATAAAGAAGCACGCTAATAGCACTGGTGATCGATGGCAACGGATGAAGCTTATCCATGTTACAAATTGTCAGTTACAATAGCGGATGTCCTCGATGGAATTCTTCTTTAGCAAGAAGTTTGCAGAACTCGAAAACGGCGCAGCTAAGAGGTGAAATGCAGAAAAGAAAAAATTTCAAGCCTGCGTACTCTCGTGTCTGCAGTGAATTTCGCCAAGGAGCAGCAAGACGACTGTGAGGTGATGGTGGCAGTCCCCTCGAAATGAATGCTGTCAATGTGCGCGATACTTTCGTTGCGTTGGCCTTTGCTTCGACCTTTTTCGTACTTGTCGAGAAGCGACAAATCGTCGGCGCTAATATGGAAGTTGCCGATTTCACTGACACTACGTAGAAAGGCGTCAAACGCCGAAGCGCTTGAAATCGCATTTGGCCTTCCAAGAGTGAGACTATCAACTAATGAAATTTTTGGCATTCCGCTGCTTGCTGACGCTTCATTGCTCTCGAGTTGGATACTGTCAGCGGCAGTCTCATCCGCGTATCCATCGTCGGCCACGAAACTCACTTCTCCAATTCTGACTTCTCCTTTAGCATCGCCAGTCGATGATAGCACTCAAAAATATTTCTGACTTCGCTAGCGTCCAACCGCGTGGAAAGCTTCAAAAAGCTAATCTCGAAAGTAGCTTTTCACTCTGCGCATTTGAGCCACCGCATTGGCCGGCGTTGAGGCGACGATTTTGAGATTCGCAAGGCAGCAAAGCGCGAGCGGATACTGAAAGTGTTGAGAAAGCTTAAGAGGCCGGACATTGTACCTGCAAAGCTGAATGTGGCAGTATCAAAAGCTGCAGTTCCAGTTCCCTCTTTTTCAGCGGGCTTAGTTCCCGGAATCAGCTTGCGTGGAAGAGATGCGTCAAGCTCAAGCACGCCAAGCCGTTCGACATTTCCCTTTGAATATGGGCTGAACACTAAATTGCGTCCGGCAATGTCGATCGCTCGAAATGAGGAAAAACGCTCGAAATGAGGAAAAACGAACGCCGAGTGGAAGAAAAGTGTCGAGCAACATCGGTAATATTTGCAAAGGCTGCAGCTTATCCATGTAGCTACTATTCTCTTCGAAAAGGGTATGTGTAGCATAGCGTTCAAGCATGGCCGACTGTTCATTCGCCAACTTTTTCAGCGCTTCTCTCTCAGCGTCGTCGGTTATTTCGCGAAAGAACATGCGGATGAAGCGTGGCAGGTGAGGTGCCAGAGCCTCAAATCTTTCAATTTCTCGGAGAGCGATTTTGAACGCAAACTGAGTAAGCTTTCGCGCCACGCTCGATTTTGTATCGCACGCGATGCCAATCGCAAAGAGAAGAACGTCTGGTGAACGTATGCAATCGTGGTGTAGCCATACGATCCATCTCTTTTTCGTCTTCTTCAACATATCTAAGGAGCTGCACTGCAACGAAGAACTGCTGCAATGACCGATGCGCAAAGCTTCAGCCGCGCTTCGTCCGTCGACGATCTGAAGGCGTTTGCGACGAAGGGCACGTCAGCGACGAGGTAACCCATCTTGATCGCTTCGGCGGTAATGTTCCGCCGACGTGCTTCTGGAGATGGAGAAACCAAACGGCAAAGAAGTGAGAAAAATGACGGCTGGTCGGCAGCCGTACTACGAAAAATTCGGTGCGAGAAAGAATCAATTTGTGATTCGTTAAAAGCCGAACACCTCATCAGCTCAACCATGAAAGCAAACGCAGAAAGTTCGCACACCAAATCGCTCCTCAGAAGCGATTCTAGCGAGAGCAATCGAGTCACCGAAGCGTGACCTGCGTCACTGTTCTTTTCGTTAGCCATTTAATTAACCCGATGTAAGACTCATGTGCATTAACCGATTTGACGCCTCACTCTTGCGTCGAGCTCAAAATTCTCGACACAACTCCCTAAGTACATTCAATGCGTTGTGCACTTTCGTTGCGCCTTTGCGTCGAAAACTTGCGTCAAAACACATTTTTTCACCGTTCTCTCGTTATCCTAGCTTTTTTCAACCACTTTTTGTCTGAATAGCTAGAAAATGGCCAGAGCTGCATTCTCCTTCAAATCGGACGCGTGAATATGCTCTGGTTCGGAGAAACGAGCGACTGTCGAACCGGCGTATAGGCGTTTTTGGAAGAACTCTATTCTCGAGTTTTTCACCGATTTTCAAGCGATTTCGTTGCAGACAAACTAAGTCGAAGGTCGGCGTCATTTTGCGCTATCCCTTGAGCGTGTTGACGCGCTTCAACTCGAATTCTGGTCATTTTCCTCTTCCTCGCGCCTTTTAACTCTGACGCAGCTTTTTGACGCATCTTACGGTCGACCATCTTACGTAGACAGGCCGCGTGTTTTGACACAAATTTGACGTCAAAACAAGTTTCGACGCGCGTCTTGCCTTCAATTTCAACGCATCGAACGTACACGAGCCTGTAAGCTTGCGTTCGAGAACGCGGAAGCGTGAGCCTCTCTGCGCTTTCGTTTTTTCCGATGGTGGCGAAGAGCGATCTGCAGAGCAAGTGCACAAGGAGGGGTGATGAGATCAAAAAAGCATTTTCTTCCGATTGGCAAAATTCACTTATTTTGTTCACCGTGGATTTCTGATAGCCGACGCCATGTTTTTCGACAGCTCGCGCGCTTGAGCGGGGTTGAGATCGCATATTTGATAGCAGAAGAGCTGTTGAGGGCATCCTAGCCCATATTTGAAAGGTCGGGTGGTTATGATGAGCGGAAACTTAGGTTGAATCGCAGGGTTTTTCTCAGCCATGATTTCTTCCAACTCTTTGCACTTCCCGCCAGTCGAATCGACGGGTCCGACGAATCTGTTGAATCGATTTTGTCAAACATGTCACGACCGTCAAATTCGTCAAATCCGTCGAGAATGACCAAAACCTTCGACGGGTTTGCGTAAAGCCAGGATCTAAGCTGGTCGAGAACGTTGGGCTGAACATCGTGCAAAATCGAAGGGGGCAAAAGAACGTCGAGAATTTTCTCGTGGCTGTCTTTTAAATTTCGCATTTGAAACGCGAAAAGGAGTGAAATCTGTTTTAAGATGCTGCCTTCTGACTTCGCACCTGAGCGGTGCGCCATCGCCCAATCGTATCGGAGCTTGTGGACGAAAGTCGTGTTTCCTTGCCCCTGATGACCGAGAATAATTAGTGGCGCCAGCGTTGAGTTAGTGCTAAACTTTGAATAAAATGAACAGTCAACACCTGAGCCATGGCTAACTAGTTATTCGTTTGTAATGGATAAGAGCTCTTCGTTTCCGGAAATTCGCTTCACTGGTTGCCAACCACGCTCTCGGGAAGCATCGTTTGAGTTGAGAACCATTTCTCGCTCGATATACGTCGACTCGCAGAATTTGCCCTCGGACAAAGAATGAAATGTTTTTTGCTGTGCAAGCGGCACATTTTGGGAGTATTTTTTAGACAAGTATTGTCCCAACCGATGGACACAATTGAGAACCCCGACGTCGCTGGCATCGTTTTGACTTTTCTACAAAGATGAAGCTCAATTTTTTTACAACACACACAATATCCCACGCCCTAGTTCAGAAAATGCGATTTAGCCAATACTTCACAGCAAACCTTGCTTTGGTACGCCGATTGAATAAGCAGCTGAGCAAGCGCCTCGTGACTGCTGTCGATTAAGCACTAATAAACCTTCCCATCCTCCATTCTTGTGTTTGATTCTTTCTAACAAGGTACTGTTTCTTGCTTTTTCAAGAACGCTCGCCCCGCGAATAAGATGACCGTCGTCGTCCGACACGACGCGCTTCGCTATAAGATGGACGAAAAGTTTTTCAAAATCAGTTCATGTAGAAAGTTGCTCAATGTTTTTATCGATAACTTCCTTCTGCTGGTCGTTCATTATTTAAAGCTAGTACATCCGGGCAGGCCGAATACTTAGCTATTCACAAGTTTGCGGGCCAAAGTAGGACATCTGTATGGCAAACTTAGTCTTATAGTTTAAGCTTGACTCAACCTGCAATGTTTTGCATTATCGGTGTCTGTTATCAGTTAGCAAACACAGCAGCAAAATGACATAATCCAACAGTTTGAAACGTGAAAAGGAGCTAAAATGTCTCAGTCTCACTTCTGCAAGCATTAAGGTTGACAGCTAGAAATCATGACTCTGAACCAGTGAACCCACGAAATGCACCGTAGAGTACGTTACTTCCGAGATGAACAGCCTGTTCGAAAGGACTGAACGTCGTTCATATCTTAATGCCGTTTACAAGGTTGGCTCAACAAAGCTGCAGCCATTTAGGTGCCTCCAGCTCCATGTTGCGATTAAAGACTGATTAAACAATAAAACTAAAAACTTCGTTGGATGCTGCCGCGGCTCTAGAATAAATTATTGGGTGTGCGTGAAAACAAAAGACTTGCGATTGAGATGTTTATCGCTCACAACCTTAAAACTTCGCATTCGTGCTGTAAAACTTCGAATGTTATAGACAAATTGATTTCGTCCTTTGATTTTGCCTTTCTTTCATACTAGCTGCTGCTGCTTATAGCGAAATGGTTTCTTCGCACGTGAATACCGCGTTCGTCTTTGTTCATGCGGCGAAGGAAACGACTGCGCCGACGGAGATCCTCTGCTGCTGCTGTACCCCATCTGCAAAATATCCAACCAGGTCTTATTGCTCGTCGTTGCACGGGAGCAACAAACTTGCGCCAAGACGACGCGGATTATTAAATCGACAGCCTATGACTGGAAGCCTAGCGTGTACTGTAATGAAAAATATTAGCTTTCGCTCGCTGCAAAGTCTAATGTTCACTGATAAACTTTCATCAAAATGTGCCATACAGAGACTGCGCATAGAAGGCATGCGCGAAATCAGTTTAGTGAGCCTGGAGTTTATCATCAAACACCTCATTTTTTGCATCCTGCCTGGAGCCCGAAGGGCGTATGCTTACTGGTCGTTCTGGGATTATCCTCTCTTATCCCCCACCTATTCCCCCGTATCCCCCTTATCCCCCACCTATCCCTTCCCGTATTTCCC
>JAQGBB010000299.1:0-21354 GCA_034691745.1 Prismatolaimus dolichurus
CGTAGACTTCGAAGAGAAAATGCGCCTCGCAGACACTTTTGCAGTAAATGTGTCGCTTCGAATCGGAGTCGCATCTGAAACCGAATTTTATAGCCAGATAAGATTTATCAAAAATAGCAATTGCGCGATGGATAACTTATTTCCAATTTATACGGCCATAACCTTTTTGCATCCTGCCTGGAGCCCGAAGGGCGTAAGCAAAAGGAGGCCTACTTGTCGTTTTGGGATAAACCCCCTTATCCCCCACCTGTCCCCCCTGCGGATAAAAGTTAGCGGACAGTATGAGCAGTGCAGATGTACCATTGGCAAGTTGGCAACTTGCCAATGATACACAAAAGGCATCCCGCGATTTCAAAAATAGCGTACGGTAGATGGCGACGTGCCGAGGGTGGGCGACAACTTGGCAATAATGGGGGTTCGCAAAGCGAAGCCCCCGAAAATTAATTTTTTCTACAAAAGAGCGAAAATGTTGCACGACGACAAATAGTTGTCTCATTTTTTGTGTTGCTTCAAAACTTTGTGCGCTCGTGTTTTGCTTTCCGCTGGTGCCGGCACGCCGCCAAACATTAGCTTGTGCAGAATACGCGGGATTATCAGAACCGCTACATCACTTGCACCCGTTTACACATACACGAGAAATAGCCCTTATGTAAAAATTGCAAACGTGTTTACTTATGCTGAAAAGTTTTTGCAAGTTTTCTCGTGCTTTTTTTGTCAAACGACAGGATACCTTTCGGCTTTGCCGATTTACTTGTTCCAAATCCTGTAAAATTTTGGCAGTAGACTGGTCGAATCAATTTTTAAACAACGTTGTCTTGGAGGGCCGCCGATAAAATTCCATGAGCAGTAAGCTGTTACTTCGCGAAGCAGTGAAGACTATGTTCCAAACTCTTCACTACAGCGTAGGAAAAGTTGTGAACAATCCAGAAATTTTGACCAGAAAACCATCATTCAATCGCGGATGACAAGGTTAGAATCAAAACTGAAACCAAAAAGGATTCGTTACATTCCGAAACGCACAGTTCAACATTATCAAATCGAATAATCGAATAATCGAAATGAAATCGAAGACTCAAAATCTGCACAATTTGATACGCCAAATTTTGCAACTTTTTTAATTTTCACTAAAAATTACACAAATTTCATGCTATTTTCTTGGTCACCCAACCCAGTCTCTGCAAAAGTCGCACCTCTGACGTCGAAGGTTGAGCTTCTCGTAGACCGCGTTCATTCGAACGTAATGCTTTCGTCGTTTGTGCGTGACAATCTTGAACACCGAGTCGACATCTTTTTCGTCATCGAAATCGCAACCGCTGATATCAAAGTAAACGGCGACATCAAGGCCAAGCCGCGCGCGGCTCGATTTCTGTGTAAGCTTGACTGTCAAGCTATCGCTGGCGACTTCGAAAACAAAATCAGTGCCATTCAAAGAAACGCAGATGCTATTCGCATCGGCAAGCATATTGAAATAGACGAAGTCCATCGTGCACAGCGGGGTGACCGTTCGAGTACTTTCACGAGTATAAGAATCTGAGTTATTCGTAAAGACCGCCTGGAGTTGCATACTTTGACGAAATTTTTCGAACAGAAACTCCGTAAAGTTAGCCACCGTGATCGACGGGTGCTCACGAAAAGCTTGAAGACTCGATTCGATTGCAGGATCGTGGAAGATTTTGATCAAATTTCTGGGCTTTTTAACTCCTTTTACGGTCGCATCGGCGACACGCAGTTGTTTGATAAAGTTCATTGCAGAGAGAAATGCGCTTGCGTTTAGGTCGTTGGTCACGTGATCACGTGCTCGAGAACTCCTTGCATCGAGAGGTCACGTGATCGGCGCTCATCGACCGGCTTGCCAAAGAAGCACACCTTCGGGTTGGGGAACACAAAGTTCGTCGTCGTCTGTTCTTGGACGGATGTTACCACTTTTTCACCGAGGTACTTCGCGGTGATTTCGACAAGCATCTTTAACGTATCGCACGAGAAAACGGCGACGAATGTGCACCAGAAGAAAATCTCGAACCCGCTTCGACGGGTTGCGATGAAGTTCAAGCCGAAGATGCCTGTTTCGGCGGCAAATGTTCGGAGAAGTGTCGAAGTCATAACTTTTGAGTGGGAGATTCCTGTGTACTTTCTTTGGAATGTAAGCACAAGTTCATTTGTCTCGTGCGAAGCATATTCAGTTTTCCGACGTCGTTCTCATACTCTGCACACGACTGCTAATTGTATGAAACTCAATCTTAGCTGGGCCAGCTTACTGATGTCCGATATCGACAAGTTCACGCGTAGCCAAGTATACACCTTACCCCAATGCTTGTTTGGTGCTAATTAAATGTCAACACATAAACCGTTCTAAAGCGTCCGGAAAAAGTCGACAGGAAACCTATGAAGGCTATCGATAGCAATGGAAGAGTATGAGCTTTCAACAATATAACATTGTGTACGTAAGGCTTATCCACGCGCCTTCCGCTTTCATGTAAAATAACCTATACATCTAACAAGGCGACTCCTGTTGACTTTTAACCAACCCTTTATAATGAAAGTTATGACTGCAGACCCTAAAGAAAACATGGCTGCAATATCCGTGTACAATGCTGTGCACTTGGGCCGAGCAATAGTAAAATCATTGCAGATGCTGCTGAAAGCAAGAGCAGACATGTTCGTAACACGTGACGTCATGCCGCAGTTCGTGTTTTTCTGGTCACTCTCTACGACGCTTCCTTACCACCGTCTACGTCATATCTCCTTTAATCTTCAACAGTAGCTCAGTTCAGTATCAACACTTTTAAAATCGTCCATGCTGCCCTTTTAAAGTCCACTAACAAACGCGGTGCCAGTGGGTTTCGAGAATCGGCACATCCGACTTGTTTAATTTTATTATACCCTCAGTAAATGACCTGCGGTCAAGAACTGATAAAACGTGATGCCAACGGTAATGCGCAAAACAGTGCGCGCAGGTTGACTGAGGGTTAGTTCACGGACACAAAACACGCGCAGAACAAATGACAAAAACATATGCCACCAAAACACGCGTAAAACAATGTTAACGTTTGTTTTTCCGCCGTTTTTTCCTCATTTTGCCAACCCGTTCACGAACAAGAAACGCTTGCAAAGCGAGAGGCAAAACGACTGACAGTGGATAGGGAAAAGTCGTGTAAGGATACGCTTTGCATAAGTGAGTGATCTGTCAGCACGCTATTAGAAATCGCTTTTCGTTCACGTCGTATGGTAAATTTTGAAAAGTCCGCTCAAAATGAACCTCAATCGGAGGAAAGCTGCTCTGCTGCTAGCTGCGGCTGCCGTTCAGTTAGAAACTGCAGCTACTGCCACTGTCTTGACACGAAAATTGAAGAAACGCCGTCTGAGAATGTACGGCGTAGATCTTATGCTTCAGCACAGACGGACGAACGGAGCGTATTACACAGATTATCTTTTCGCGCGAAAGAATAATCATGACAAGTACATGAAGGATAACTATCGTATGACCTTCGCTACGTTTGACAAGCTGTTGGAGCTTGTCGGACCGAGAATGCCCGACCGCAAGGATACGCGGCGACTTTGTATCGGCAAGGATCAGCAACTCCTCATCACCCTTCTGTAGGTCTGGAATGTACACTACGTAGCCAAATGTATTATACACTGTAAATGTACTTTGACGCATTATAGCTAGCACAAGCAACGGACATGGAAAACTTGTACGTCGAAGAAATGTTGCAATCTGTTCTCGTAAAACCTCGTTTTGTGTTGACACTGGGTGCTTAGTATACAAGTTCTGACATCGATGATAGTACCGTAGCCCAAACGGGGCAAAAACAATCGTAAAACAGATGCAAAGTTTTACTGTCGACGAACTTTGCAAAACGGAGGAAAAACAAAAGCACACCTTGTTTTACACTCGTTTTGCGTCCGTGAACGGAGGGAAAACAGACGCACGAAATTGTTTTGCACTCGTTTTAGCAGTTGTTTCGCACATGTTTTGTGTCCGTGAACTAAGCTTAGTCGAACTTTTTACTTGGTCCCCTGCCAGTTCTAGTTATATGTACTTGACTGTAACTAACAACCTACCTAGCTGACATCACAGCCTAGTGCACAGAATGTTTTGACGATTGCCGTCTCAACGCAGTTCAATTTCCCTTTTTTAAAAGCGTTAGTCTGCAAACCTTTTAAATTAAATAATTTTTTGGAATTTAAAAATTTTTAAGAAAACTCTTCATAAAATTGTCTGTCTGCATAAAGCTGCCGCATAATTCCCCATTGAAAGTCAACTATTGTCAAAAAGTCAATTCGTTGGGAGTTCCTTGGGACTACGTGCGGTACTAAGTGGAAAGTTATCGTCGACAAAAAAGAACCCCAAAATGAAACGGGCACATGATCAAACATATGAGGAAGTGGGCGTCAGTGAGGCTCAGCTTTCCCAATTAGGTGAGGGACACGTGATAAAAAGCATCGCATGCAGCCTTAAAGTATAATTATGCACCTAACGTATACTCGAACGGCGTCAGCCGGCTTTTTGGCTGGAAATGAGAAAACCGAAGCGAACCGAACCTACGTACCCTCGAATAATTGAGAAGCGTTAAGGACGTAAATTACTCCTTTTTCCTTCTAAAACGTCTCGCTACTCCGGTGGGTAATATAGTAGGAAATATGACCGTATATCCGCTGGCGCGGGTTTTCCTTTCGGACCGACGTGTCGTTTCCTTTATTTCCCGAAAAGGTCGAGAAAACCGCTGGCTAAGAATAGTCAAACAATATGCAGTCATGCGTCACTTTTCGGTGGGCTTTTGTTGTGTTCTTTCTCGCGTTTGTATTTTTTTCGGGTGAAAGTGTGGCAATGCCAAGGTGAGACATGTCGGCTTCTTATAAAACAATTGAGACGCGTTTTACATTGACATTTTTGGACGAACATTTTCGTGAAGTAATGCAATCGTCATAAATTAGCTATTTTGGGGAACAAAATCAAAAAATTTCGATTCATCTGTAAGGAAAAAATAACTTTATATTCACATTTGAAGTTTTGAATTTTTTATTTTATAAATTTATTTTTAATTTCATTTTATTTATTTAATTATTTTATTTTGAATTTGTTTATAAATTTCAATTTTATGGTTTTCTTGTATAGTGACCGGCTACTGCGCATCCTCGCCGAAGACCGACCACTTGGCGAAGTGCAAATTGCTAGGTAAGTTTTGAAGTTTTGAAAACATATCTTGTGGTAGCTAAATTCAGCTCTTTAAAGAGTGTCAGTTCTTGTTATATTTGGTCTGCAATTTTTTCTCTTGAACACGGAACACTAAATCAATTTGCGCCAGCTGCAAAATAAAGTTTTAATTAAACTTAAATTTTTGCCGTGCCAAAGCCTTCTACACTTTCTCTTACTAAAACCCTTCGTTTAGAAAACGAACTTGCGCTATCAACGGTGGCCTGAGTCACAGCTGCGACGCAGTGTCCTTCGACACTGCTCGCGATCACGACGAGCGATTCGATTTTCTTCTACCGGCACGAAAGTAGAGCGAAACGCTCCCAAGAAGCGGAATTTTTTTCTTTGGTTTCCGCTAAATTTCCAGCTGCAATCATGATAGATGTTTAGCGCGGAGTTGTAGTTAAAGCTGAAAAGCCAATTTAGCCACTGGACAATAAATATTGACAGAGTTCTGGCTGTTCCGTCAACGTTTTTCATCCAATAAGTCAAACTTGAAACAATTTTCCTCCACAGGCACCTCACGACATGAGAGGAGACGTCAAGGATTAACCGCAAAGAGGAACAATGCCTGTACACACAGACCGAGCGATAAGCAGTATCGATTTCTGCCTCCTTGCCGGCACTTTCGGGACATGGGGTAGTTCAACAATTACGTAAAGCAAAAATGTGAAATTTTTGATCCCCCTTTCCCATGTCACCGTCGCTACATGTAAGGTATAGCCTATCTTTTACACGTGATCTCATCGTCGGGCCGATCCCCCTTCCCATGGTGCTTTACGTAATTGTTTAATGATCTTCATTTCTATGTGCCTGTGAGGGTTTGCCTGTGGTTGAACATTCTCTGTGAGTGGGCGTAAACTACACCACCTGTTCATGCAAACTGTAAAGCTCTGTCCACATATGTGGAATTGGCTTGTCAGATAAAAGGTTGCATAACTCGAACTTTTTTATTGGTCTTCTGCGAGTTCAAGTTATGCGTACTTGACTGTAACTAACAACCTACCTAGCTGACATCACAGCCTAATGCACAGAATTTTTTGACGAATGTCATCTCAAAGTAGTTCAATTTCATTTTCTCAGAAGTGTGAGTCTGCAAACCTTTCAAATTAAATATCTTTTGGAACTAACTAATTTTAAAAAATTCTCCATAAAATTGTCTGCCTGCATGAAGCTGCCGCATAATTCCCCCTTGAAAGTCAACTATTGTCAAAAAAAAGGCAATTCGTTAATTCGTTGGGAGTTCCTAGGGACCACGTGCGGTATTAAGCGAAAAGTTATCGTCTACAAAAAAAGAATCCTAAAATGAAACGGGCACATGATAAAGCATATGAGGAAGTGGACGTCGCTGGCACTCAGAGTTCCCAATTAGATGAGGGACAGGAAATAAAAAACAGCGCATGCATTCTAAAAGTGTAATTTATGCACCTAGCGTGCATTCGAACGGCGTCGACTTTTTTGGATGGAAATGAGAAAGCCGAACCGAACCTACGTGCCCTCGAATAATTGAGCAACGTGAAGGACGTAAATTACTGCTTTTTTCCTCCTAAAACGTCCCGCTACTCCGGTGGGTAATATATTAGGCAATACAGCCGTCTATCGTCTGGCGTTTCCTATCGTCGTTTTCCGTTCGGGCTGACGTTTCATTTACTTCATTTCATCGAAAAGGTCGAGAAAACCGTTTGCCAAGATTAGTCAAACGATATGCAGTCGTGCGTCACTTTTCGGTGGGCTTTTGTTGTGCTCTTTCTCGCGTTTGTACTCTTTTCGGGTGAAAGTGTGGCAATGCCAAGGTGAGACACGTGAGCTCTTTACGAAACAATTGAGACGCTTTTTACAGTGACATTTTTGGACGAGCGTTTTCGTGAATTAATGCAACCGTCATAAATTAGCTACTTCGGGGAGCAAAACCAAAAAATTCTGATTCATCTGTAAGAAAAAATAGCTCTATATTCACATTTGAAGTTTTGAATTTTTTATTGTCATCATTTTTTAATGATTTATAAATTAATTACATTTATATTTTTTATAATTTTTTAATTAATTATTTATTTAATAAAAAAATTCATAAATTTCAATTTTATGGTTTTCCTGTATAGTGACCGGATACTGCGCATCCTCGCCGAAAACCGACCATTTGGCGAAGTGCAAGTTGCCAGGTAAGTGTTAAAGTTTAAAAACATATCTTGTGCTTGCGGTGCGAAATTTAGCTATAGCTTAATTCAACTCCTCAAAAAATGTCAATTCTTGCTATGTTTGTTTTACAATTTTTTCTTTTGAACACGGAATGCTAAATAAATTTGCGCAGCTGCAAAATAAAGTTTTAATTAAACTATATATTTTTGTCGTGACAAAGCGTTCTACACTTTCTCTTACTAAAACCCTTCGTTTAGAAAACGAACTTGCGCTATCAACGGTGGCCTGAGTCACGGCTGCGATGCAGTGTCCTTCGACACTGCTCGCGATCACGACGAGCGATTCGGTTTTCTTCTACCGGCACGAAAGTAGAGCGAAACGCTCCCAAGAAGCGGAATTTTTTCCTTGGTTTCCGCTAAATTTCTAGCTGCTATCATGATAGATCTTTAGCGTGGATTTGTAGTTGAAGCTGAAAAGCCGATGTAGCCACTTGACAATAAATGTTGACAGAGTTCTTGGATAAAACAATCCTTTTTGGTCTCGTGATTTATGCACGCTCCTACGCAGCTAACGGACAAACTCCATATGAAAAATGCGAAAAACAACAAGGACTAACACAGATCATGCATGAGACATGGTCAACTCTGACAGCGTTGGCGGCCAGCAGCACGGGAACAACAATAGAAGTAGAAAATGCTTATAAAGCTAACAAGTTGCCCTGCATAACAGACGAGCGTCACTTCTTCGTCGTAGCCGAACTGAACGAGAAGAAATACATTCAGCGTGTAGCCGAGATGTCGGAAAACGGCGTAGCTAAAACAACATCCACCGAATGGCATGCGCGAGTACTGTGTAGCACTTACGACTTGGGAGAGAGGAGCACTGTAAGCCAATAGGTCGTGTAAACGAAAACGAAGGCAGCACTTGTGGCTGTCACCAAAACGGCCTACAAATATTGTCTGCACTGGAAGCAAATAACGGTTACAGAAATTTTTTTATTTTTTTAATTCAAAAATTATAAAATTAAATATTAAATTTAAATATAGTTAGAATAACTTTGCATTTAAAAAAGGTAAAAATCTGTTTAACCTTGCTCTAGTAACCTTCCAATTTGGCTTTGATATCGGAGACCAAAAAGTCATCTACTGGTCTCCAATTGGGCCAAATTTAGACTTTTCACTGCTAAAAAATGAATAAACTTTGATTTTTTGCAAACTGTTGCAGATTTTCGCTCCGAACTGTGCACGAAATTTTTATTTTCTATTCCGATGGAAGTGAAAGTGACGCCACACTGATTAGAAAATTTCAAAGCTATCACACAGCACGGTAGGCCAGCGGAATCACAACCGTTCCCTGGCCGTTCGAGAATTTTCATCTCCCGTGTGAGCATGTCGTACTGACCTACTTCTCCAACCGAGTACTTTAGATGCACGAGTAAAAATGAAACTAATTAGTATTCGTGTTTTCTTAACTACCTTCGGGGATTCCCCTAGTCCCGCGGATAAACACTCGCAAAAGCACGCACGACGCAAACGCATCTCACGAAAGCTGCCTCTCACGAACATGCCCTTTTCGTCGTTTCACACACGCATTTCGGCGGGCGATATAAATGCTACCGGCATTACTGGAAACCAGACATTTCTAGAAACGCCTGAGGTTCTGGCAGGAATTACCGGAAAAATGTATTTAAACATGCAATTTTTCAGCTTTCAATCTATTATCCTTTAGCTGCGAATATAAGCTTACGTCTGCTTGATTAATATCCGCTATCAACTCTATATATTAAGCTGATATCCAAGTCGGAAGATAACGAAGAAAATTGTATCTTTGATCACGTACTTCCGACAATGCCTGCCAGAACTTCAGGCGTTTCTAGAAATGCCCGATTTCCAGTAATGCCGGTAGCATAAATACGATTACATACACAGTCGATTATTCCCCATTCGCTCAAAATTTCCGTGTTCTCATTGGTCGAGTCGTCGTAGCCGCTGTACGTAGATATGAGGGCCATCGGCAAAAGCAGAACGGTCGTAAATCCAGCGTGATAGAGAAGAAAGTCGTCGAATGAGATTTTTGTTTTTAACTTCTCATATTTGTAGAATGCGATCTGTTATAAAGAAATTCGTCAGCGTATTGCTGGGACACACGACCGTCGTTTACGGTTGTACCAAGTTGTGAAACGCTGACGACAAAACCAGCGGCAGAATGGCGTGCCACAACGGCTCAAACCAGCTGGCGTTTAGCCAAGCAACCGAAGCGCTAATCGAAATAATCAACTATAAAAATTTATATAGTTAATTATAAAATATTTAAAATAGTTAAAAAATATTAAAATAGTTTAAAAATACTAGAATAGTTTGAAAACTATGGTTTGAAAAATATTTAAAAACTATAGTTTGAAAACTATTAAATTTGTTTAAAAAAATAATGAAACTACAATTTATAAAGTTAATTAATTACAACCTCGAAATTAAAAAAATCTGAAAAATTTTGACGAAAAATACCAAAATCCTAAGCTGCTAAAAGTTCTTGCGTGCAAGTTACAATTGTCGGAGTCATTTCTTCTCGAAACGTAGCTCGTCTATCCCAGCGAATCGAAACGTAGACGACCACGAGTGTGGTCGCAAAGTCGAAGCAATGCATTGTAAACTCTCGCTTTTCATCACCGCCGCTGTTCACGACGCACGATACTGTGCTAGCGATAGCCTTTAGCACACTTATGGGAGCAATATCACGATATGTCGATCGAAGTTCGTTCGCCGACGGCGATTTGCATCGTCGCAGGAACAAGAACAGAAACGTCACGGCAAAGGGCGCAAATTGGAGGAACCAGTTCGAGTAGCCAAGCATGTAGTAGAGCCTCTGCTGACCGCAACTCCAGGCGACTATCGCGAACAAGTTAAGGACCACATACGCGACAATATGCTCGCTCTCCATCGTCTGGGTTAGAAAAGCTTGCAGCTTTTCCGACAATCGTGAAAGCCGCGTGATTTCAGGAAAATTATGAACAAACTTTGAGTTCACAGAGAAAATTTCAAGACTTCGTGGTGCGAAAAAGTTCTACACAACATTTAACGTTGATGGCGAATAATGAGTGTGAACGCAGTCGCACTAGAAATCACACGCACACTTGTTATTACAACCAATGGAAAATAGTAGAAATACTCGCATGTGGCGAGTGTGCAGTTGACGTCATTTCGCGTGCGGCAAAGAAAGAAGATGTTTAAACAAGTAAATCGGCAAAGCCGAGGAGACATCCTGCCGTTTCACAAAACAACACGGCACAAGTCTTTGAAGCAAGAAAGAGAGGGAGGCCACGATTTGAGACCAGCTCTTACCTTGGAACCGAGTTATAAAACGCCCAAAGGTTTCGATGTCTCGACGTAGAACACAGTGCACTATTATCCGCTGAACGTCGGTTAACCTTTTATGTGGCGAAAATTGACTCGGGGAAATAGATGAGCGACCGGGGGGAATAAGCATCCGACCAGTAAGCATGCTCTTTTTTCGCGCTGGGCATTCCTGGCAGGATGCAATAAGACAGTTCAACAGGTTGGTGGATGCGCAAATGGGCTTCGGTTATGCCTGGAGGATCCCGGGATTATTTCTTGGACAACACCGGAGCCATGATTTTTGAAAGAAGATTCTAGAGGCCTGGGCATGACCGCATAAAGAGGGTTTCGGTCTATAACCCCCAGGAAGAATTTGAAGAATGTTTAACAGCTTAATATGTGAAAATGTTCAATCTCCGTCATTTTTCCGACCTTTTTCTCTCGATTATCGGTACAGCCATTTGGTTTACCGCTGAGGACTTTCTCCCAATTTCCAAGCCGTCGGGGATTTCCCTTTCAGCTAGACTATAGAACACGTCAATTGAGTCTTAGATCGTTTATTATGAAATTTTTGCTTGCAGTGCAGATGAAACATGCCGCAGGTCATGATATCACACACAGTTGAACAGTCGCTCTGAAACTCGGCATGTGATGCAGCCGGGTCCGTCAAAGGTCTTGCATAAACTCAGGCTTTTGGAGCCACTCTGGCGCCGTATGACCCTCACCAGGGTTCCTTGCGGTTGTCGACAAGCGTGACTAGGGTGTCGTCAAAACTGTGAAGCTGATAATCTCACACGCTTTGAAACAAGCCCAAAACGTTCGCAGGACAATTCTGCGCCTTGCAAAGTGGTTTAGACTGCAGTAGAAAGTGTACTAAGTTGAGTGAATTTTTGAGGCTTCGCGTCAAAATTACCGTCTGTTTCAAAGCAATAAGACATTTTTCTCTGCGTGCAAAAACGCGCAAAACCGTGTCCATTTGATCAGATTTTAGGACAAAGCCCATCTTCACAGTTCCCAGAGATTATGTTCACACGCGAGCAAGAACATGAGTTCTGCAGAAGCTTCATGACTCGACGTGAGTCCGAACAAGCAGCAATCGATGTTTCTCAAAGAACGTCGCATTGCACCATTTCGGCTGTTTCAAGAGGACGATCTCTTGCGGCCAGTCTTCAAAATAGGTCAGTCGTAGCGGGAAGTATGCGGTCATAAACGACGAATACCCGTACGGACAATAGTTCCACGCAAAAATCCGTTTGACAAACTTTACTCTTTCCCTTATCGGTTGTCCCGGATACAAAATTTTCATAAGGACAATCGGGACGATGAAGCTGCTCCGCTCGCTCTCAAAAAGATAGGTGCCATGCTTTTCGATGTTCGCCTTTACGATCCAAACTCGAGTATCGGCGTACTTTGCCAAGATGTAGCGTGCGATATCGTCGAATGTGACACTGATGATTTGGGCGTCAGATTGACCTGAGTTGGCGGCAGATCCTTCGAGTCCCAATCCTGACCCCGCCGTAACATTTCCTCGCACATCACTTAGCTCGTTCCATAGCAGCGTCGTTCTCTGCGAGAAATGATTATGCTCAGCGGATTTTGAAAGAAGCCACAAGTTCGCTCGGTTCGTATCCAGCGCAACAACGACGGACCCGAATCCCTTAGCAGCGTAGAGTGCATGAGAGCCAATACCCGAGCCGAGATCGACGAAACCCGCGTCCGGAAAGAGCCGAAATGCCTCGGCGAGCGCAGTCCGCTTGTGAAGCTCAAAGTTGTCGTTGAGGACCCACGAAAAGGAGATCGGGTCGGACGCGTACGGTTGCATGCAGATCCTATTGTAGGGCCATCTTCGCAGCTTCCTGCAGCCGTATTTTCTTCGCCTAGTTGTCGTCTGGTACCGATCGCTGTCGTACTCGTGGATGAGCGCGCAACCTTCGCAGCGCCCCTCCAACGGCGTCAAACTGGCGCTCAAGTTTTGTATGTTGGGCACGTAGGAGGGATCGTAGCCGTTGAGAATCGCCGCGAGATTTGGACTATCATAGGGGCAAACGAGTTGCCAGAAAGGTAGATGGATGTTGTATGCACTGAGAAAGACGGTGGAGTAGATCTCTAAGAGAAGCATTCCACAAGCGCAGAGGATTCCGACGTAGACTATAAACGACGAATTTCTGCTCGTTTTCGAGTCCATCATCGGGAATTTTAACTACACCAAATAAACTTTTTCTTCGTACGAATGGTCGGTGCATTCAGTGCCTGTCTGCTGAAATGTCTTCGCAGATGCCAGAAGTTGTTCGTTTCGTCTAGAAGTTTGAATTCAATCAGCAACGTGAGAGAAACTTGTTAAGTTGCCATGTTATGTGCGGTTTTGAATCGCTGGCGAACGAATGCCTCCGTAAATTTGGCGTGACGTAAATTTTATAAAACGATTTTCTCGATTTTTTGACAGACGACGGTTTTTCTAAACGTTTTTCGTGGAGGATCCGCGTGATGCGGCGGATCCAACGGGACCACCTTCTTCCGGTGCCAGGAGCGCCAAATGAAGTAAAACAAATTGTACTTTGATTAATTATGTTTACTTTTACATGTCGGAGGCTTCGTAGGCTTCGGAGATGCTAGAAAAGCTTATAGGTTCAGTTAAAATCAGTGTTTAACGGACCAACGTTTATAAAGCTGCTCTTTAATTATGTCACACTGTACCATTCTTTACCTTAGCAACGACGTTGGCGACAACAAATTAATTTTTGCGAAAGTATACCTTTGTATAGGCTTATCGCGCAAACTTTCAAGGCACATTTCACGTGATTTTTGAGCATTTTTCCAACTGAGGCAGTGTGCTCGACAAAGTTCGCAATACCTTTCTCCGAAGCCTCAGACATATTAAAACAAACATAATTAATGAAAGTATTACGTCGTCAAATAAAAGCTGAGCACATAAACTGCAAATGTAATTTTTCAAACTGACGAAGTATGCTGCGCATAGTTTGTAATTTCTTTCTCCGACGCTGGAGGCAGGCGCCTCCAGTATTCGTCGTTGTTGAGGTGTCGGTCTTCCTCACTGTGCTAGCGTTCGCATACTTTACCGTTCGAGACGTCGTCGGCGTATTCAGTGACTACACGGCGCAACTGACGTCAATCCGAACGACGATAACAACCGCCGACGAGATTGTCGTGCACAACATGACGCTTTGCTTCAACATGAACCCGCTCCATTTGCACTTCAGCGGTGGTGGGCTTCAACGGGCGCTCGAATCTCCCTCACAAATTCGACTGTTCGTTGGAAAAGTCTCGAAAAATAGCAGCGAAGGCCTTCTCGAGTTCCTTCGCGAAAAGGCAAAAAGCACAAACGAGAAAAGCGACAAGGAGGATCTTATCGCGCTTATCATTTCACTCTTTGCCGTCCTCTCACAAACGGAACATGGGATTGCGTCCTGCAAGGGCAACGGCTGCTGGGGGCTCGCGCGAGTCGAAGATCGAAAGCATAAGCTTCTAGCGAACACAAGTGAGGGAATAAAATCGCTGCACGATCTCCTTGTACACGAGCTAAACGTGGACTTGCGCGAGCTGCAGCGAGCGCTCGGCGTCGCGCTCGTCGAACGTCTCGAACTCACCGTTTCGGGCATGGCGTTGGCCGACGACGCTCAACCTATGCCGACGGTGGAATTGTCGTGGATTGGCTACCAGGCGTTCGTGCTGCCGAAGCAATCGGCGCTCGTCGTTTGTTTCCGCTCGACTGGCGTCCCGTTCACATTTCAGTCGCAAATTGAGACATACGTAATTTCGCTCAGAAACGATTTCCAGGAACCGCCGGCCGCGTCGCTTGAATTGTGCTTTTCGAACGACGGAACGCGCAATCCATGGGCATTCAACGGCTTCGCGGCGCCGGTCGGCCGAAGTGTCCTCGGCTTCCAGATTCGCAGCCGGTACGAGATGATTCCAACGTCGGCGGTGCCGTGTCGCCGAGAGAGCGCAGTGTCGAATATGTCAACTTTTCGATGTTCACTTCAGCAACGGAACAACGTCTTACTCGATGCTTGCAGGTATTGATAGTAAGTGTTTTAGGCGGCCACTCTTATATTTTGCTTTTTCCGGCACCTGGAAAAAAGTTCAGATTTTCCTTCTGCCAGGTCCGTAATCTCTCCGCTTCCAATGATAAAAATGAAGTAAAAAGGGATTTCTTGGGCAAAAGCGAAAAGGTTTGAATAGTGTTGCCAAAGGTGAAAAAAGTTACAATCGTGCTTCTTGAAGTGTAAATTTGTTCGATTGTAGACCTATCGGAAAGCGAAAGCATTTTTCTCCAAACAAAAACTTTTTTGTGTTTATTTTCCGTTTCCGGAACAAAGAAAAATGTTTAGTTTTTGTTTTCATTCTATGACATCCCGAACAATATTTTTCCTTCCATATCCCATTCTCCACGAACCCCGAACTATTTTTACTTCCACTCTTCGGGGCTCCTAAAACTCCCCCATACCCCGAAAAATTGTTACCTCCCTTCCCGGGGTCCCCAAAAAATATTTCCCTTCTAAAGTTCCCACAAAAGTTTACACTTTTTTGCTTCCATTCTTCGGGACCCCTAAAAATATTTTTTCTACAGTTTTCCTTCCGACAACCTGGAAAAATGCACTTTTCCTTCTGGAAATTTTCGAAAAAATTTACTACATTCAGGTGTACGTCGCTTGCGGACGACGACCCGCGCGGCGACGTCTGCACGCCGGACGATGGCGCCGAAGTGGTCCACTTGAACGGGAGCGCCGTCGTCTCCGTCCGAATCTCGAGCAAATGCTATGCGGCGTTCCCGGTTGGTCGTGTTCTTCGCATCTCGCAATGTCCGTCGAATTGCAAGCGGAACATCTACTTGTTCACGGGCAGCAAGCTGGCGACAGAGAACAAGAACGTTTCCGAGATCAACATCTTCGCTGAGAGCCTGCTCTACCCAGTCGTCAAAGAGTATGTCACCATCGACACGAAGACACTTTTGAGCAATCTCGGCGGCGGTCTCTCGCTGTGGCTTCAACTGAGCTTCCTCGCGCCACTCGTCTTCTTCTATGACCTCGCGAAGAGGAAGTGGCTCCCTACGGATGGCGAAGAAGAAAGTGCGCGGGATGGCAAGAAAGAGGACACTGAAACACAAACGGCTAATGAACTATGCTAGAAACCTCGAAGCTGAGGTTGTAAGCAACATAATCATAAGACATTCGCGACAGAGCACAAATGCACAATTTCATATTCGCAGAATAACCATCATCATACTACTAAAGGGAGACTGCCCGACTACGCAACGACAGGGACCGGTTGTGTGTGTGCGTAACATTGCACTGACCGCTTGCTTCGCGTGTAGCGCGGACCCGTTCAGGTTCGGTCGAAAGAGGTTCATCCATATATGGGCAGCGTTGTCTCTGCGTGGGTCAGCCCTCATATACACGCAGTGGCACTGATATATACACGACATATGTGGAGTGGGCAACGTTTAATTCCACCTGATATATGGGCGACACTGCAAAATCTATACTCCTATGGGAACAAGATTTTTTTCTTAACCAGCCTCTGAGCGTTTTGATTGGTTGCGCGAGCGGAGAGCGCCCTCTCGCGCGCCAATAACGAGGCAAGAATAAACGGAGTTTTTACGAATCAACAGGGAGATTCCTTTCGGGCAAAGAGGTCCAGAATTCTTATCCCGAGTCCTCTCCGTTTCGGTCAGCGGATATACACGCACTGAAAGATAGCCAAAACCGTCGCCGTTCGAGCAGCGGTCGAGTTAACAGATGCATCAAAGCGAAGCCTGGCGACTGTTCACATGCTAGCGGCATTTTCTTCATTTTGCCCGTCGACCAAACGGGGAAAAGGAAAAATGGGAGAAGGGGGAAAGTGGAGAAAGGGGAGGAAGAAAAAACAGGAGAAAAAGGAAACGAGAGAAGGGGAAAGCGGGAGCACGGGAAACGGGGAAACGTAGGGAAAGGGAAAAGGGGGAACTGGACAAGGGGAAAACGAGAGAAGGGGGAAAACGGGGGAAGGGGAGAAGGGGAACAGGTGAGAAGAGGGAAAGGGAAGAAGGGGAAAAAGGGAAACGGGAGGAAAGGAAATAGAAGAAGGAGAAGCCGATTTTTTGAAGAAAAAAACGACGAGGCGAGGACGAAAAAATACAAAACGTGTACATTTGGACAGCCGAAAAACGCTGGGGCACTTTTTCAAATAAAAAACGATGGAGCACTGCCCCCAGTGCCTCTATGACAGCTACGCTGTTGCGTGAAGGCACTAAGCACCTCAGTGGATCCACTGACTGTACGAGATTACCTCTACGAGAGGAGACGTCAAAGGGTGGCGCCACACACGATCTACAAGAGTGGAACTAGAGTGCAAAACTTTTTAAAACGTGCTGATGAAAATTAACGATTACGGTAGTCAGCGGCTCAGTTTTGAATGATCGTGCCTTGCACACGAATTAGCTTCGCGAAAAATAACCTTTTCTGTTTGCGCGCGTGCGTGAGCTCGATTCACGTGAGAGATGCCTGGTGCGATTGGTGGCTTGTGCAGGTGGCAGGTGGGTGCCTGGCGCGATGGCAGGTGCCTGGTGCGATTGGTGGCTTGGGCGACACAAAGACCGGTGCCAAAACAATTGAACACACAAAGAAACAGACTGCAGCTTATGTGAGCACATATACCAGACGATGTATGCTGCTGAGTTCAAACACAATCGACAACAATTCGGACCCGCCGAGGGTGATAAGGTGGAACATGATTGCTGCAATTAATTTCTGCATCAGAAGCGATGTCGCGTGGATCAGAAGGGGAGCAGCACTTCGGAACAACACGATGTTTGTTGCCAGGGAAGCTACTTCACCGTCAAAAGCTGGTAGGAATCGAGATAGAATAGACGTCAAAGGGTCGGGCTCAACCAGAATTAGGAGCCGAACTAGAGTGCAAAACGTGAACTTTGTCTCTCCCTCGCCGTTCGATACGCGATCATGCCGTTTGAAACCTATCTGCATGGTTTTCAATATCTCGTTGTTGACGGAGCGGGTAAAGGAACCTACTGTGGCGCTCGCTTCATCTTTTTCGTCTCGTGCGTTCTTGGCGCCAGCGCGCTCTTCGTCTACCAAGTGTGGCTCAACGTCTGCGCCTACCTGCTATTCGATGTTGCGACAGCTGCATCGTTTCAACACGTGAGTCTTCTTTTTCCGGTTTGGGGAATTTCCTTTGTAGCTGGAATGAGTTTCTCAGAGGGGCCGTTCAAGAACCACGTGGTTCGGAAGGGGGTGAGTGGGGGTCTGCCAAAAAACCACGTAGCTGTGACAGAGAAACTATAAATGAAAATAAAAACCCATTTTGAACATAAATTGTAAATTTAAACTAGTGTTGAAGACAAAAATTTTCAATTTTTGCCTTCGGCGATACTATTTCTCTCGATATTTTTCGTTGTTGGGCATACCAAAATGCTGCTGGTAAGTGTGGCAAATTTGTACGCATCTAGCGTGAATACATCGGTTTTCCGCCGTTGATTAGAGGGTTAGGGTTCCCAAAAACCATAAAAGACAATGACAGGGGTGAGGGTAAAATAATCGCGTTTTTGAGACCACCAGGTTTTTGAATGCTCCAAATGAGTTAGCGGGCGTTCCGAAAAATAATGAGCAAATCGGGCACCATGTAGCAGGAAATCGCCGCGCGAAGATATAGATTTTTTGGCAGGAGCCGTCTTCCAGTCGTATTGTAAGTACAATATTAGAGCCACATTTGGAGCTACGGATGGGAAGGGGCTTCACCTTCGTAAAGGAAGGAGTGGACAGTTGGGTTCACGCCGGAAAAAATCACTGGATTTTAAGATCTTTGCCCACTTTTTCCCCACGGTCGGGGTTTTTCACCCCTGTCAAAAATTACTGGGCCCCTGAGTCCCACGACGCTGAGCTTTGAAAATCTTCCGGGCCCCCTGTTGGTTTTGGAAGTTTTTGTTCGAATTGTTGTCGTTTCCAACCAAATAGATTTCCCGACCTGAGAAATATATTGCCACCGTGGTTGAAAGAGCGCATCGAGAGCTTGCGATCTTGGAGTCAAAATTTCTGTTTTTGGACTCTGAAACCCGTTTGCTCTGGTAGGCCTCGGGGATCGGTACATCGGACTTGTTTCGGGCGCTGTGCGCACTCCTGCAGTGTACACAACAAACAACTGCTTTATTTCGCTCCCCCACAACAAAGCAGAGTTCCTTCTCATATATGATCGCAGTTCGGATGATCTTCTATCTATCAGTATCTGCTTGGACGTCACTGCTTGGGAGGAAGGAGAGCCGAAAAATGATGCCAGTAGCGTCGAAAAAGACGCTAATGCTTCCTGAAACTTGTTTTAGTTAGCATACGGTTCAAAGGCTACCGCAATCGATTTTCCCGCGATAACAATCCTCAACAACAACATGTATCTCCTCGACGCCGTCGGCTTTCCGCAAGTCAGCCCGCCGGCCAACGTGTACGCGTTGTTGCAAGCAAAAATGCAGCCGTTCACGATCGAGGCGGTCCGAACCGCCGACGAGCAGTGCACCTCGAACAAGCCCGTATCGCAAATGCCCAATCAATTCGCCGCCTTCTCCGGAAACATCGACCTCTTTCAGCAGAATCTCGGCTTTGTCTACCCCATGAGCGTACTTGGCACGAACAGCGCGAACTCGGTCGTCGCGTGCCAATGGCAAGAAAAGCCGATCAACTGCTCGGATCTCTTTCTCAATCGAATCTCGGATCAAGGCTACAGTTTCACGTTCTATCCATCCGCGGGATTCATCGATTCGTACAACGTGATCGACTCGGCACTCCTCGACACGATCACAAGCCCGACGTACCTCGACAACGTCAACGCCTGCTGGTTCCAAGAGGATTACGGTAACGTGAAGGCCAGCTGCGCCGCCTTCGTGAACGCATCACTTGCCGCGTTCAAAACGAACGCGTTTGGAACGACGAGCGCGCAGATTAAGAGATACAATTTGACGACGTCGAGCGCCGGCGCACACAGCGGCTTGCAGCTCTTCATGAACGTCCAGCCCGCCGAGTACTGTACTGGCGGGGTGCAGAACACGTTTGGCTTTGTCGCCTTTGTGCACGATCGTGACGTTGCGCCGCTCCTTCTTCTCGAGCAGGAAATCGAGCTGCCTGCCGGATTTGCGGTGAACATCGCCATCATTATTAAGAATATAAACCGCGAGACCGAATCGATCGGCAAATGCGTCAGCGCGAACACACTCGCGTGGTATCCCAACATGCGCAACTACAGTAAGGACGCATGCGAAGTGGAGCGCATCGCGCTCCTCTTCAACGCGACGTGCGCGTGCATCCCGTTCTTTGCGCCCCCCACGATGGTCACTTCCGCGTATGCGTTCCACCACTTGTGTCCGGGAAGCGGGAATACCACAACGTGCTTTCTCAATCTCATGAATGGCGCCAACTACGCCGCGTACAATGTATCGTCTCTGTGCACGCAGCCTAAATACGAGTCGCTTGGATGCCTGATCCAGATGAGTGGCTGCCAGGATGCGTGCACGGAGACGCAGTACACGATGGAGGTGTCGTTCGCGCCACTCCAATCGGCGGCCACCTTCGAGAGGATTCTCGGTCAGCCTATTGGCACGATGGATTTGGCCGAGTTCCGAAAGACGTACGTTCTCGCAAACTTCTACTATAAGACGCTCGACATCACGGTGATCACCGAGACGCAGGCGATTCTCGTCATGGACGTCATCAACGGCGTCGGCGGGGCACTTGGCCTCTGTCTGGGAGGCTCGTTTCTGGTCGTCGCCGAAATCGTCGTGAACGGGATAGTGCCGCTTGTAATCTACCTTTGCGCGAAGAAGCAGAATGAAAGACGTTAATGAAGCTCGTATCAGCGCCGAAGTATTTTTTGTGATAAATGTAGATGCACAAATTGAGTTTCCCATGTTAATAATGAATTTTTTAGCAGAAATGTATTGAAAATCGGATTCGACCAGCCGGCAACATTTGTCAGTCGTGTCCGATTTTAGTTGGCGGATGGAAAGAAGCAGATAATTTTGGTAATTTTTAATTCAACATGCTTCGAAATATTTCGCGCTTGTAATGTACGGATAGTGTTTTCTTTTCAGAAAAAAACGGAATGGAAAAATTCGGTTTTCCCGGTATTTTTCGGCTCAGACAGTGGGCATTATTTTTGGGACTAATGGAAACGGTACGGAGCGAAAAAATTGTTTCCGTGGTTTTCGAAACGGTGTTGAACGGAAATTTGTTTCAGTTATCCGGAAAGAAAGTCATCTGACCGTCGTTGGGTGGGCTTGTTCTTTTCAAATGGTCGATTTGTACGCCGAGTTGGGCATCCTGGGTCAAATATTTGATTTGTTAGTAATTTCGACTAAAATTTCATGTACAAAATGCAGTGTTTGTGTACATCTTGTAAATGTATTTTGTGAAACTAACCTTGTGAACGCATACCACTTGTAATTTGCATGTATAAATCAGCTAAATATTTTGCACACTGCCTCCTTATCGCAGGAATTCAGTAGGGTTGGCCTTCACAGACAGGGGATCCCATGGGGATCCCCTGAGGATGGGAAGGGGATTCAATTTTTCTCCAGGGAGACGTTCACAATTGACGTCAGCACCTAGGGGAAGGGGTGGATGGGCAAAAGCTGACGATTGCTGACGCGGGGGAAGAGGGGGGTCGGGTCAAAACTGACTTCAGTTAGAAAGAACGGTG
>JAQGBB010000300.1:0-21352 GCA_034691745.1 Prismatolaimus dolichurus
GACGATGGGGGGAGGGGGGGTAAAAAAATTCAAAAAAATAGCTGACGTCAGTTGTGTACGTCCCCTAGAGGCGGAAGAACATCGGAATGCTGAGCAGAGTGTCGAGAGGAACTCTCGGCTGGGTTACGGTAGCGCCGCCATAGTGCTCCGTCCACCACCAAAAGTAGAAATTTCCCGGGATCGGACAGATTAAGCAAACGATAAGTTCGATCAGTATTTTGAGGAGTAGACCTGATGTGATGGCGATTCGCCAGTCGTCAATTCCGTGTTGAAGCATGTACAACTGAAAATCCAGACTATCGCGGTTACCAATTACCAGCGATTACTTATAATTAACAACTATTATCATTAACTATTAACTATTACTATTAACTAATAATTAACAACTATTATCATTTGCATTATTTCAGATATTTTTGATTTTTTTAAATTTTGACATATTTAGAGGATTTTCTACTTTTAGCAAGTGCTGTCGCAACACCAAAGCCACGAAAAATGCATGACATGTCTGGAGCTTTTTCTCGAATCCAAAATTCCTCGGATCAAACGCATGAGTCAAAATCGGTTAACCCATGACAGATAAAAGATTAGGCAAGCAGCGTGACCAACTGTAAGGGATAAACCCATTCGAACCTGCAAATCGGAAATGTGATAGACAAGAAGCGATGCAAGCAGAGCGACAGTTGAAACGACGAGTAATGACCCAATCGTTCGTGAAATCGCAAGCGGATACCCACTCAGCTGAAGCATTTTAAGCTGAGTAGTTTTCATCATTTTCAATAAACAGCATTTTTAGAATAATTTCTTCACATAATAACGGATGGACGTAATGTGGGGATGGTAGTTGAAGGAGGGGCAACTAATTTGCCCCCCCCCTCCCCCCACGCCCCATAGGGGCCCCGTTTTGCCCCATGGTGCAGCCATTTTGCCCGATTTCCGACCACACCTTAAAAATAGGGTAATTTTAGGGTAAAGAGTCACTTAAGGTAATTTTTAGGGTAGTTTTAGAGTACTAGGGATAATTTGGGGCAATGTTTAGGGTACTTGGGGGCAATTGTCACTGAAAAATTTTACCTCTACCAGAAAAACCTCTTGAGAAAAAAGTTCTTTGGTAGATGGGGAGAGCATTTTTAAAAATTTGCCCCATGGGGGACTTGGGGAGCAGGCCCCAAACTACCAGCTCTACGTAATAACAATTTTGAAATTTTGTGACTCTCTTGAAAGACGACGCCGTCAACTAGAGCGGCAATAAAGAAAGGCTTTCGAGCAGGCAACGGCCAGTTTTTTCGGTCGTTGTTTTCGAGTTTTCCATGTTTTCTTCTGTGTCTGAAAGCCATTTTAGACGCTATTTTTAGCCACTTTTTCGATTTTTCTTCATTTTATTTTCAAATATATTTTAGACATGCTTTCGGGTTACTGTTTTCGGGTTTTGTTCGGCTTTTTCTTTTTTTCGGTTTTTTCCTTTTAGGAAAAAAACAATACACGACTTTTCTGTACTTTTACCCACTTTGGGAAAAACAAAAAAACCCGAAAAAACCTGCCGTTGCCTGCTTTCGAGCTCAGACGTTTTCTAAAACGACATACTACGACTCTGTCAGTTTTTTCATCGGTGTAAGTTTGATTGAATGTCCACTTGTTGAGAATGACCATCAACGCGAGGCCGACGACGGCGAACACCAGCGAGAGGACGCAGGACCGCTTGCGGCGCAGAAGCGCGTTATGCCGATAGATGAGACGAGTCGACTCCGCCGTGTCGACCCGAATGCCCACCGTAGAATGATTACTGACGTCATTTTTCTCTTTTTCAGACACTTCGTTGAGGATATTTTCGAATGGCTTCACGTAGGCCTGATCGCGAATAATGCTGCCCGCGACATCGTTTATGCTTCCTTGTTTGGAGCCGATTGAGTGCTTGCTGATCGTATCGGCGGTTTTCGGCGCAAACAGACTGTGACGGCTCAGATTTGTGTGCATTATTTTTCGGATTTTACACAACTTGTAGGTCGCATTTTCTCTCCCTTGATTTGTTAGAACAGAAGGTTGTGGATGTTGATGTTTTCGAAAAGTAAAAAAGTCAAAATAATCAGGCGACCAGATCTCTCTTAAAATGCACATGCTCCGCGTAAAAACATCACTCGCTACTCTGTCTTCATGACTTCAGTTGAACTTCCAGCGCCGTAAATATACACTAATCGCCTGGTACGCTGCATGTTCCTTGGCGATCGCCTATTACGCGAGCCGAAAACGTTTTAATTAAACAATCATCAGAAGGAAAACACGTTTATTTGTGCCGAAATTTTTCATACTCGCAAATTTTCGTTGTTTTCTTGCAGTGTATGCAAATGTCAGGGTGGAATTTTATAGCGCATTATGCAGACCACAACAAATCGCACAAAGGCTTCGTAATCAGCAGTAAGAAGCCTTCTGTAAAAAACGTCCAGAGCTAGGAAAGGGTGGGGGTCTGGGAATTCAAATTTTTTGCAGGCAATTTTCCTGTGTTCAGCACGTTAATGTCCAGACAAGCTTGAAGAAGGGAGTCAAAAAAATCAAATTTTTTTTCGGACGTCTTTTATGGAAGGCTGTATACTTGTTGTACTGTATACAATTTTGGACGAAAAATATAGTAAAACAATAAAAGGTTTTCATCGATCATCCGACTGAAGTCACTTTCGCAAGACTGGTGTATTCTGCGTTGGTAATAGCTACAAAAATCAAACTGCGTCGATTTCTGCGATTCGACTCTCATAAAAGAGTCGATTTATTTCGATTCGAACTTTCGCAAACCTTGACCGAACTAAAAGCTGACCGTACATGCTGCCAATATTCCTTCAATTTTCGAGCAATATTGCCGCCTTTTGGTAAAATGTTTGCTCTCTTGTGAAATCTTTGACTGCTTTGCCGAACAGTCAATAGAGATGACAAAAATATCAGCAAACTTTTTTTGATGTCAACATGCCAACTAATGTCAACATTATTGACCTGAAATTATTTGCTAGAATTACTATTTTCTGACCTTTTTTCAAGAGCGTCTATGTACTTGTCAACATGTGTAGTGCGCCGCCGAAAACCAATTTAGCATGAAACCGTAAAACTATTGCAAAAATTTTGAAAAACGTTTCAAGCTATGCTAAAATTTTCAACAATTAGCTGGAAAATTTTTGCTTTTTCGATTTCTTTTGTCAAGAAACCGTAAAGTTTTGTGCAATGTCAACAAAGTTACCCTGGGTATGTCAACTCTTGTTGACATTCGTTGACATGTTATCATTGCCATCCCTAGTAGTAAAATGTTGTCTGTGCAATTCAAAATGATAATCTGAAGATAAACCGGTGAAGTTTCGCTGTTCGATTCAACGTTCAGAATTTTAACGGAGTTTTAATTCCATTCGATTTGAAAAATTTTTGGTTTTGAGTGTCGCAAGTAATAGGGCTAGACCGACGCGCCTACTAATAAGATCTAAATTTCAACCTGAAACGGACGTTGAGCAAGTGCACTTTGTTGCAGCTATAGAAACCGCTTCTAAGTCTCAGAGGATCACGCATAAAAAGTTCCCAATGGCACTTAAGATTCTGCGCCATGATTCTCATGTCTGCACTTCACGATTCAAGCTTCTGATTTGCGATCAGGTTCAGAGCGTTTCTGACGGCCGACAGCTGCACATTGCATTCTTGGAGTGAGGCTTGCACTGTTGCAAAATTTCTCGATGACTCCGCGCTTAACGTGTCTATGGCCTTGCGGTTTTGTTCGCAGAGCTGAAATGCAAACAGAATATCAGGAAAATGAAATGCCATGAAACTTACGTATACCCCAGCTAGGTCCGGCGAATCGCCTTCGGATGCGGCGAGATGACGAATTTCCATTTTTCGAAATCTAGTGAAATCAACGCAAAAATAATAAAAATTAAATCAACAAAGAGATGATAATAATAAAATAACTGCATTATAGTAGAACAGTAACAACATAAAGGTAAAATAATCAAAATAAACAACGCGAATACATATGTATCACGTAATAAATGCAAAAAGTTCATATCGTAAGGACAATAAATAAAAATAAAATAAATTGTTTTTTAAAATAAAAAACATAATATAATAATACTAAACATAATAATGTAATATAAAAACATGAAAATGCAGAATAAATAATTTAAATAAATTAACGTAAAGTAAATACTAAATAAAATATGATGGAATATAATGTATAGTTAAAAATCGGGAACACAATTAATCAACGACAGTCCAAGTTTAGCCATTACTCCTTTAATGCCTTCATGAATCGCCGCTGAAGGTGCCGAAGATAGCCTTTGCCAATTTCACGCTGAAGCTCGTTTGTCGAGCTTGTCCGGTGTTTGCGATATTTGTGAATGTACCACGTTTCGCGAATGACGTTCGCGGCTGCATGACGCAACTAAATGAATGAGTGAAAATAGAAAAGTCTTCTGTAATTAATTTGCCGTGTTTTGTGTGAGAAAGTGATGTCATACGTTGGTTTCTAACGAGTTTGATGCGATAAAATCGAAAACGCGCACTTCACCACTTGAGAGATGCATTTTGGCCGAGACCACGTTGATTATCAGTGCGGTGAGAGCAACGCCCTAAAAGCGGAAGATGCCCCTCTTGAAAAACGAAATAGGGTGGATTCGAGCTCACCATCATTCCTGTTAGAAATCCGACAGCACGACCACAGTAGGTGTTGACGACGATATCGCCGTATCCAATTGTGAGGCTGCAATAAAGTTACTTTCGCGATGCATAAAGGGTCATCCATTATTTATGCAAATGAGTAGGGGAGGAAGAGGGTCCGCCGAATATTGAAGAACATTGCCAGAGAGGAGAGGAGGGGATTAAGACAACTCTTTACGTAAACCATTTGTTCCTTAAATTTAGCGATTTTTTCAAAATTTTGTGGCATATTTTTCGATTTTTCCTGTGATTTTCTTGAGAAAATTTTAAAAATAATTGTAGTATTTCGCAAATTTTGCGCCAAAAGGCTACAATTTCTCGTCGATTTTCAACTATAAAATTTGTGTTTGATTTCGAAAAATTCTCCCTTCCGGGGAGGTCCGGCAAAATGTTTACGTAATTTTTTAGTGTTCTGGAAGAGCAGGCCAATCATGACAAACGTTTACATGAGGGAAGGGAATCAAAAATTCAAATTTTCCGTTTACGTAAATAATGGATGACCCTAAAGGAAATTCCAGAACATTTTGAAACACACGGTTATTTGTCGAGGTAGTCTCGACGTTTTGCAGATACGATTTGGTGTCTGCGCGTAAAACGGTAGTGATTTTTCTGGCGATTTTTATACTTTTGCGTTTCCTATCGTTTTCGGGCCAGAAAATTTCTTTTCAATTTTTTTTTCATTTTCCAGTAGGTCGGAAAATTTTTCCCTTTCTATTTTCCGACACGAAATCCGGAGAACAAAAATTTTTCTTATGCGTTTTCTTCCGGGAAAATTCTATTTTATTTAAGATTATAAAACAGTCGGCTTACAATGTGATTCCAATGTACCAAACGGTGTTAAGATAGTTCGTAAACCGTTTTGCTTCAGTGATCACCGTCATATTTGAATCAAGATAATGATATCTGAAAAAGAGAAAAATATTGTACTTTCATCTTTTGTTCAAAACTCAAAGACAGTCTTGCTTACCTTTCGCAAAGTCGCACAACGTAGCTTGCCGAAGCGATGTAGGTTATTGCAAAAATGAGCAAACTGAGTCCCGGATAGAGCGTAGAAAGAGTCTTCAGCACGAACCCGATTGAAAATCGAACCCGATTCATTGAGGCAACCACTCTGGTCGCCGTACTATCAAAGAGCGGAAGGCAGAGAAGAAGGACGCGCGGAACGAGATAAAAGCGGAAGAACATCGGAATGCTGAGCAGAGTGTCGAGAGGAACTCTCGGCTGGGTTACGGTAGCGCCGTCAAAGTGTTCCGTCCACCACCAAAAGTAGAAATTTCCGGGGATCGGACAGATTGAGCAAACGATAAGTTCGATCAGTATTTTGAGGAGAAGACCTGGCGTGATGGCTATCTGCCAGTCATCAATTCCTTGTTGAAACATGTACAACTGAAAAATCAAAATCTGCTATTTTGCTTTTGGCAAGCAGCGCACAGCGTGTATACATGGGCAATGCTAAAAATGCATTTTCTGAAATATGTAACTGCACTGCACTGAAAAGTCGCACCTGCATATCGGAAACGTGATAGACGATAATGCATAAAAGTAGAGCTACGGTCGACAGAACAATCAAACATCGGATCGCACGTGCCACCGCAAGCGGATATCCACTCAGCTAGAAGAAGTGTGCAGATTCGTACAGCACTTGAGTATTGGCGCTGTGAAAAAATGTAGCGTTCAGGGCTTAGAAAATGGGCTTAGACACGGGAAACGATAAACGTATGTAAAGGGTCCGTGAAAAGTTGACAAGCACGATTTGAGGACATCGACAGCAATTGTTGAGACAGTACACGTGTAGTCTCTTGCCTTACTTTTTGGTGTCACATAGTGTATACAGTCTAAATAACTTTGGCCACCATGTCCTGTTGACTTTTTACAAACCCTTTAGATTTTCGGTGCATAGTAAGGTAAAGTTGTGCGGTGTCAAAGTGCTGGGCCATTTTCGGTGCGTGGTCGTCCAAACGTCCCGATCTGCAACCTGTATAATTTTGCAAAACTCATACCACAGCTAAATCGGTCATTTCATCCTTAAACGTCTGATTGAAGGTCCACTCGTTGAGAATGACCATCAACGCTAGACCGATGACTGCGAACACAAGCGAGAGAATGCACGACCGCTTGCGGCGCAGAAGCGCTTTATGCCGAAAAATGAGTCGATTCGACGCCGCGGTCTTGACGCGAAGGTCCACCACCGCGTGATCGGTGTCGCAGTTCTTCGGTTTGTCCGGGCCCTCGTTGAGGACATTTTCGAACGGCTTCACGTAGGCCTTATCGCGAACAATGTCACCGGCGACGTCGTCGATATTCGAATGCTTCGACCCCGAAGAGAGCTTCCGAGCCGCGCTGGCTGGAGGTGTAAGGAGAGTATTTAGATTCATATTTTCGTCCATGATTGTTCCGGATTTTTTCAGTTTTACGCGTCTCACGACTTGTGCATTTTAAAACTTCTTACTTATGTTAAAACAAACGCGACACTATGGAGCCATTTTTCAGAAACTTGAAGGATGATATTATGAACGATGAAAAAAAATCTCACACCCATGCGATCTGTCTTTGATGACTGATATGATGAACAAAAAAGTAGCGGAAACTTGTCTTTCTTCTGGAAACTCTATGTGATACAGGTGAAACGGCAACGCGGAAGAGTGCTCAGCATTCATTTAGGCTCTTAGTTCTGGTGATCGCACACGAGAGTGGAGTATACGTATAAAATTGGAACGGTAAAATTCTCGTCTACTATATAAAGCAAACCAACTTATAAAACGAAGCAAGCCACTTCGTTCTTCGTGGGAAAATATGGTCGATCCGATGGAAAACCGTCACTATTTTTGCTCGATTGCTTTGAAAATCGAAAGGTTGATTCGAATTCTCTTTCAAAATACGCGTAATTTCAAAGTGAATAATTTGAAAAGCACTAGAATTCGCAGTAACGCAAGCGAGAAGAAGAGGAACCGTTAATACGTTTATGGTGTACAACAACAGTGCTTGTGTAGCATCGAAAAACTTTTCCAAATTCGTGACTGTTGCCAAGTGCGCTCAGGACTGGAACGGACAAATCCGATGCAGTTCTTCTACAATTGATGCTTCTTGTATGTGGTGCACATGTTCACAAGGATAAAATATAAAATTTTAACACAGACGCATTCTGGAGCAACAATCGTTGTCTCTGCAATTTCTGTAACGAAGGTCGCTTTATTTTTGCTGAGATAGTTTGCTGAGGTGGTGGCTTTTCGCTTTTCTGTTTCCGCTTCCTCAATGCAACCACTGGCATACGTTTATCACAAAAACAGTTTTGAGAAATATACGGTTTGGGTGCACGAATACACGTATTTTCGACACCCTAGCATAGTTTTTGGTTTTATTTTTTCACTCAAGAAATTTCAATCTTCGGCTGATTCGTGATCATGTACAAAGCGCTCCGGATTGCCGCAAGTTGCGCATTGTACTCTTGAAGCGACGCGTTGCACTCTTGCAATGACGCCTGGACAGCTTTGAGGCTTTTCGACGTTTCCGAGCGTAAACCGTCAATCGACTCTTGATTCTGTTGGCAAAGCTAAAAGGAAAAGCGAGCAGAGAAAAACGTGTGGCTATACCTTACTTTTTTGCCTTTTGCATTTTTAGCCTTTATATTTTTTAGAAATTTTTGTCTTTTTAGAAATTTTGCACTTTTCAATTTTTTTTAGAAATTATAGTTGATTTCTTTGAATTGTTTGATATTTTGAATTCTCGCATATTTTTGAATCTCAAAAAGCTTTGAAGTTATAAAACTCGGGGGCAGCATACTGCAGGTTTGAGACTCATGCACACATACCTCCGGCAGATCTTTCGGCTGCGTTTCGATTGCCGCTTCACGACGAAGAATCTCCAGCCTTCGAAACCTAAAACAAAATGCTTGATAAATCAAAGTAAAATACATTTGTGAATTCGGAGTCAGCTTTACTGCTTTAGTGCCTCTATGAATCGTCGCTGAAGGAGACGAAGATGCCCTTTATCTCGCATTTTACGCTGCGCGGCTATCGTCTTTCTATATTTGTGAATATACCACGTTTCGCGGATAACGTTAGCTGCTGCGTGACGTAGCTATGAAGGAGAGAAAAGTTCGATCAGCTGCATGTGGCTGCAGCTAGTGACGTAACGAACATCGGCGATCAACGAATGTGAGCCGACAAACTCGAAAACCCGTGATTCGCCATCGGAAAGGCGCATTTTGGCAGCGACCACGTTTATGATGAGTGCAGTTGTAGCTACGCCCTATAGAATGTTGAAGTAGCAAGCTAATATTATTGTCCATATACCGTACTCTCTAAAGCTATGTAGAAACTTACAAGCATTCCAGTGAGGAAGCCAACCGCACGACCACAGTACGTGTTGACCACTATATCGCCATAGCCGATGGTGAGACTGTAAGAATCGACACGGTTCTTGAACACCGTTCGCAGATATCGATTGCAATTTTACACAAATTAATTTTATTGTTACTTTCGGTCACGCATCTCCTATGCAAGCGCGACCTTTTCATGAAAATAGAAGCTTTTTAGCGAGAGTTTCAAGCAGAGAAAGAATTTTGCAAAAATTCCGCATTCTGGGGAAAACGTTGCAACTTGGAATAAGAGACATGCATGTTTGAAAATTTTGGTCAATTTCTGATTTTTGCTCTAATAATATTTTAACTTTAAAATTAATCTTTGATTTTATCCTTCATTTTAATTTGCTTTCTGGATTCGAATTTTTACAATTTACGTTTTCCCATCGTCATCTCAAATGAATTCTGCATTTAGCACCGTCAATTCCTTGCTTGAAAAGGGACTTACAATGTTATTCCGATGTACCAAACATTGTTGAGATAGTTCGTAAAGCGCTTCGCTTCGACGATCACCGTCTGATTGGAATCTAGATAGTGGTATCTGAAAAATCGAGTTCGATCTCATGCACTTGACTCGTGTAGAGTGAGATGCGCACGGGACGCTTGCTCAAACCTTTCGCAAAGACGCGTAACGTAGCTTGCCGACGTAACATAGGTAAGCGCAAAAATGAGCAAACTGATCGCCGGATAGAGGGTCGCAAGCGCCTTCACGACAAAGCCAAGCGTAAACTTTACGCTATTCATCGACGCAATGACCTTCGTTCGCGTGCTACTGAAGAGCGGAAACCAGAGAAGGAGAACGCGTGGAACGAGATAGAAGCGGAAGAACATCGGAATGCTGAGCAGGATGTCGAGCGGTACTCGTGGCTGGGTTACGGTAGCGCCGTCGAAATGCGTCGTCCACCACCAAAAGTGGAAATTTCCCGGGATCGGACAGATTGAGCAAATGATGAGCTCAATCAGGAGTTTAACGACGAAGCTCTTCGAGATGGCGATTCGCCAGTCGTCGATTCCTTGTTGGTGCATATAAATCTAACGAAAAAATGTCATGAAAAATCGTCTGTGTTTTGTGGGAGAAAATCTTTCAAACCTGAAGGTCGGAGATGTTATATACGATAATCGATGCGAGAAGAGCTGCCGTCGAGATGATGATCAAAGAGCGGATCACTTGAGCAACAAGAAGCGCGTAGCCGGTCATCTGCCAAAAGAATAAACTCAAGTTGACGACCAAATGAAATCTTTTCAACTTTATTGACTGCACTCGACAAAAAAGTGGTGGTAAAAATGTAGTTACATTATTCTAAAAATTTGTTATTCGCTAAAACTTGGGGGTTGGGTGATAAAATTTCTAAAAAATTAATTTTTAATTTTCTGACAAAATCTGGGATCATGCGACCGTTCGTTCATTTTTGGAATAAATTAATAATTTCCAGAAAATATTTTCAACGAAGTTCTTTCAAGAATTGTGAGATTTGTTATTTTCATTTAAAATTTTTGCGCGAAAACACATTTTTACCACATCTTTATCCGTTCCTTCATCTGTGAACGTCTGATTAAACGTCCACTCGTTCAGGATGACCATCAGGAGGATTCCGACTAAGGCGAACACAAGCGAGAATATCGACGACAGCCTGCGGCGCTGAAGCGCATTCTGGCGACGGTGATGCCTCCGTTTTGCCGCCGTTTCGAGCTGGATCTCAATCGCCCGATGCTGTTCGGCGTCGTCGCCATTTTTCACCTTCTTCGGCGACCCCTCATTGAGAACGTTTTCGAACGGCTTCACGTAAGCCTGGTCGCGAATAATCCCTCCGGCGAGGGTGTCGATTTGCGAGTTTTTCGACCCACCGGAAACCTTTCTCGCGGCCTCGCCGGCTGTCGGCACATCAAGCGTATTCTTGTTTTGACGGCGATCATCCACTTCCATGGCTGTTTGATAGACTAGTCAAAACGTTAGTACCTGAACGAATTATTTGCGTCGTGAGGTGCGCCAGTTTTATTAAGAACTAACCAAGGACGGACTCGACGCGTCGAGTTATTCACAAAACTTGAAACATGGTTACTACGTGAAAGTTGAGAAAATAAAGACTTTACATAACCAGATAATTCCCTAATCAGAACGTCAACGGTAAATCTAGTGGTAACCGGTGATTGCAGAAGACGAATTTACATGGTGAAAACAATAAAGGTAATGATAGCGCGGAAGGAACTCGATAGAATGTTGCTATGATGACATTAGAAAATGAAGGGTTTTGAAATTATTATCATTATATATTATATTATATTATATTATATTATATTATATTATATTATATTATATTATATTATATTATATTATATTATGTTATATAATATAATATTATGTTATATTATTTTATTTTATATTATATTATTAGATTATATTGTATTATGTGATGATATTATATGATGTCGGAGGAAAAGGATTTTTTGATAATATCGTATAAATTGTAGAAAAAGGTCAATGTTTCGATTTTTCATCAATCCTACAAACGCTGTCAAATGGAGTGGACACTGTCGCGCTAAAAACAAAATTTCTAGCTATTAAGTGAACTGCAAAGCCAAAACGCATTTACCAGAAAACAAACGCTCAGGCAAATGTTGTGTCTGGAATACGTGGACCAGTGTAAAACACTACGGAACATCAGGGCGTTCCACCATCTGTGGCACAGTGTGCATGCTATGATGTGATGCCTCATGATGTCCGCGGCCAATCGTTGACTCGGGGATAGTCGGGGATTATTGTGGTGTGTCATCAGGGAGATGGTTGGAAGGATAGTGAGGGATACTCGAGGGATAGTGATAGGGATAATGGTCGGCGGGGACAGCAGGGATATGATGGGATACGGGGAATAACACCCGTCTGACCACAGGGCGTCCACTTTGCTGCTCCCTGCGTTCGCTTGGTGGAGGAAAAAATTATCCCATGCCAGGAACTATACGGTGCTCTGCGTCGATGATCAAACTACCTGTCAACATTTCGGTACATGTTTACAGGAAACATCGAGCCAGAAGGTTTCTCGCGTTCCAGCTGATTCGAGATGAGTAGGAAGTACTAAGAAAACTGCTAGCACTAGCATCGCGATAATGGACCGAGCGGAAGACACGCGGGGTGCTTCGTCCAATTAGCTGGCCTGATAAACGCAGGATTTGAGTTCATATATTTTCAGACAGAATCGAAGCTAATTACTGTTACTACAACGTTTATTTGGTTTCAAGATCTCGTTCTAGCTTCTGACTCGTAAGTGTGCACAAAGCATTTTTCACGGCTAGCAAGTTTGCGGTACACTCTTGTAACGCGAGTTGGACAGTCTCAAAGTTTCGAGATGTTTCTGAGCGCAAGTTGTCGATCGCTTTGCGATTTTGCTCACACATCTGAAACACAAGAAAGCAAAAGAATATATGCTTTAAAAAGCTGGAGCAACATTTTGCTTTGCTCTGTGCGCTTATAATTTATGTTTTTCTACCCCTTTGTGCTATAAGAATACACAAGAATAATATACATTGAAATTACGGTATCACCTACCAGTTCTATCTACTGCATGTGTGAGTGCACACGCATTGCTTGCTTGCATTTTATTTTAATTCTTATAGCACGCCTTAGTGTTACCTTACGTTTTTAGAAAAATTATATGCGGTTCCGGACGCTGGCTTTGATCACAAAATTACAATTTTTAGAAATCGACTTTTCAGAAATATCGATCACAAAGCCGAAAAAATATTTGAAACAAGGTTTTTATATTTTTGACTAAAGTCCAGATTTTTTCATGATCATGATAAATACGAACCATGAAATTTGGCCGTTTTTATCGATTACCGTGAAATTTGGCATTTTCTGGGAAAACCGTGGAATTTGATTTTTTTGCAAATCTGCAAATTTCGTCAACTTTTGACAAAAAGACGAAATTTCAAGTGCAAAATACAGCCATAGAAGCAAGTTCAGGTGTAAAATTAAGCCACTTTCTAATTAACACACAGCGAAGCTAGAGAGAATTTGAAGTTGTTAGCAATTTTTTCGAAAACTGTTTACTCTTGCATAAAATTTGATAACGTCAAAAGCTGAAACTCTGAAACAAATCATTTTATTTACATGCCGTGAAATTTCTCGATTTTGGAGAAAGTGACCGTGAAATGTGCGATTTTTTACCGTGAAAAAAATTTGCTAACTATTTTCCACATAAAGGAAGCATGAAAAATACTAGTGATTATGATAAACGGTGGCAATTGTCAATAGTGGGCAGTAAGATATCATATATTGCAAGGTGTATTGTGCTGTTCCAGAATCGTGTGGACCTCCTGAATGGCTGGTGATGGTGCATCGTCTGCAGTACGTCGAAGATTTTCCAACCTTCGAAATCTAGGATCACATCATATGTAGCTGCACGCATTTTGTGCATGCCTAAAGCGTGTAGAGCGTAAGAAAAAGGATAGCTAACTTGTCAAGCATGAACTATCACCCCTCATCTAAAAAATCGATTTTTCCGTGATCGTAGAAAAATCGCGGAAAAATCTCGGAATTTGACAATTGGGAAAAAAATTGCGGAATTTTATTAGTTTTGGCATTGCCAAGCAGTCTTTGCGACATTTTGTAGTATAAAAATGACTTTTGACAGTCTGTCGACACAAAATTTTGTGAGTGTGTTTACTGCGAAGACTTATGTAGAGTGTACCAGTGTCAAAACAACGGTTTTTTGCTAGCTTATTTGCGTGAAATAAGGTAAAATGCTTTGTCGCAGAAAAATCGCAAAATGTGCCTTTCCGAGAAAATCGCGGAAAAAAAATCAAATTTGCCTAAAAATTGCGGAAAAATCGACTCTCTATACTTATCCCCCATCACTATCACGCATGCCCTATCATCCCACCCTCGAGCAAAAGTTAGCGGACGGTGTAAGCAATCTGTCAACGGTAGGAGGCGCTGGGGGCGCGGCAACTCGTAAACTAAAATTTTTTAACAAGAGAACGAGGGAGAACGTGGTTCACATCACCACAGCAGGCACTATAGAAATGGTAGCCTTATTTGCCTTTCTTGCCTCAAAAACTTATACGCTCCTGTTTTTTTCCTAACAGAGAATGCGCTTCGGCGTTGCCAATTTACTTGTTCGGAGGTCACGTCACGTTACGCTCGTGCGTTACCTTTTCAGCGCTTTCATAAACCGGCGTTGCTGGTGCCGAAGGCGGTACCGTTCTTCAGTTTCTTGAAGAGCATTTTGTGCCTCATTTCTATGATGTTTCAGCTTGTGAATAAGCCATGTTTCACGAATAACGTTTGCCGCCGAATGGCGCAGCTAATGCGAGAAAAAACGTAAAATCTGTTCTTTAGCCTTAAGCGCTAATTATGTTTCTTCAAACGTTTTTCTTCAAAGAGTGGGAGCCGACAAACTCGAAGACTCGCGCTTCGCCATTCGAAAGGCGCATTTTAGCTGATACGACGTTAATAATGAGAGCAGTAAGAGCAACGCCCTAACACGAAAAAAACAGCATATTGGTGGTTCTTAAAAATTGGAACATAGCCTTCACACCTACAATCATTCCAGTGAGAAAGCCGACAGCGCGACCACAGTAGGTGTTCACGACAATATCGCCGTATCCAATTGTGAGACTACACACATATAGAAAAGACAGTCTTAAAAATCGATAATCGGCTTTTCTTTCGGAAATACGTACAATGTGATCCCGATGTACCAAACATTGTTGAGATAGTTCGTAAAGCGTTTCGCTTCTGCAATGACCGTATCGTTCGCATCTAGATACTGATACCTGCGAAATAAATATCTCCAATTTATTAAAACCTGCCTTCTGAGATGAGAGATATCCGACTAGCGATGAGCAAAACGAAAATTTTTTCGGAATTGAATCAAAAAGTTAAAAAAAAATGTAAATCAACTCGAATTGAATCGAATCAATTCTGAGACGAATCGAATAATAAAGCCATGAAAAATCAATAGATAACCGCGTTGCACTGCGCTAACAGTCACTTTACAGCGCAAAGCATTAGTGGAGGGAAAGGAGACCAAATTTTCTTGAAAAAATGACAACATGTTGTAGGCAGAGGGACCGCGCAAAAATTTGAAAAAAAAAACTGTGACGTTTTCGTGACTCGAATCGAAACGAATTGCATCGAATTTGCGAAAAGTCTAAACGAATCGATCCAGTTCGACTCAATTCGATTCCATTTCGTTATCGCTATTTCTGACCTTTCGCAAAGACGAACCAAGTAGCTTGCGGACGCTACGTAAGTGGAAGCAAAAATGAGCAAGCTGATCGCTGGATAGAGCGTCAAGAGTGCCTTCAGCACGAATCCGAGCGAAAACCGAACTCGATTCAGCGACGCAACGACCTTCGTCGCCGTACTATCGAAAAGTGGAAGGCAGAGGAGAAGCACACGCGGGACGAGATAGAAGCGGAAGAACATCGGTATGCTGAGCAGAATGTCGACGGGCACTTTCGGGTTGGTTACGGTAGCGCCGTCGAAGTGTTCGGACCACCACCAAAAGTAGAAATTTCCCGGGATCGGGCAGATCGAACAAATGAGAAGCTCGATCAGCAGCTTAATGAGAAAGCCCTTGCTAATGGCTATCCGCCAGTCGTCGATTCCTTGTTGATTCATGTACAACTGAAACAGAGATTAAATTGAAACGCTTTCTTTATAGGGTCGACGAACAAATTGTTGGAACCTGCAGGTCGGAAATGTGGTAGACTAGAATCGATGCCAGTAGCGCTGCAGTTGAGATGACAAGCAAACAGCGAATCGTTCGTCCTACTACAAGCGCGTATCCGCTCAGCTAAAAGAGAAAGCTTACATAAAGTTATGCGAAGTGTAGCATTTGATCTGTTTAGCTACGTAACTAATTTGTGCTAAATTTTATCCGCTTGTTTTCCTTTTGCGGCGCCAACTCGCGCCAGTCCGAAAAGTTCGCGATAAGAAACGCGCACATGACGCGTTCGTTTTTGCTGCCCTCCCAATCGGAGGATTTCGAAGGTGACATTTCGAAAAGGCGAAAAGCTCAAGAAGCGATTATCTGACCTGGAAAGTGAAACACACGTTCACATTCCAGAAGCTGCAAAGTGTAGTACCACGGCTATATCCGTTTCTTCCTCTTCAAACGTTTGATCGAAAGTCCACTCGTTGAGAATGACCATCAGGATGAGGCCGACGACGGCGAACACAAGCGAGAGGATGCACGACCGCTTGCGGCGTACGAGCGCATTATGCCGAACGACGAAGCGATCGTGTTGGAGCGCATTGCGGCGACGCGTGGGGCGACCGGGAATCGCATTCGTCTCAGCCGGAAAGACTGTCACAGCGTGGGCAGTGTCCCCGTTTTTCTGTTTCTTTTGCTCATCGCTGACGGCCTTCTCGAAAGGTTTCGCGAGTTCTACTTTGTCGGCTCTGGTGGCGTCGGTTCTAGACAAGTGGGCTTCCGGGATAAAACGAGCATTCGTTATAGGAGAGACGGATTCTCGATCCGTATCCATATTTTCGCTGCGCACGTGCTTTATTTCGCAGGAGAAAAGTATATGCGTTATGGGTATCGTTTGTCAGCGAAAAGAAGAGAAAGATGAGTCAAGAGGTGGTATGTGCTAATAAACTAGCACAAGTGCCCCAAATCGCCGCGGCTAGTTATTAAGACAAGAAAATCCCAATCCATTCTTTATTTTTTAAATATCGTGAACAACGTTGTAGCAAACCTCTCGGCGGCTTCAAGTGCTCAGCTGCCGGATGCGAAGAAGGGTAAAGAGACACAACTCGTTCGAAAGTATCCGCTCTACGCTTGGCCAGTTTTTTCAAAGTCGTTTTACCGCAGAACTCTTGAACGCGTCAAGTTGTAATCAAAGGGAAGACGTCAAAATGTCAGCAAAAGCCTCACCCTTGAAAACTGTTTTTATAGGCATCTTACAGAAGGTTTTAGCTGTTTAGCATAAGCTATTCTAGCAGTTTTAGCTACTGAGCTATTAGGCTAAAAGGTGTAAAGGACGCATCGAGCCAAGAGGTCTTTCATGTGGGTTCAAGTCGCAGTTAATTCCAGATGATCAGGAAAGCTGCTGGCATCGAAACAAGTCGGATGTATCGATCCTCGAAAGCCACTGACGCAGCGTGTGTCACCTCTCTGCATTACATAACTATTCGCACACACTGATGTTCGAAAGAAGTAAACAGTTGTTTTGTTATAAAAAAGACTTTCACACGTATTAAAATCTTATAGCAGAAGCTTAGAAGTAGAGATGAGATATACTATTCAGCAATGGCGTCATCTGCTACGGCATCAGCGGTGTTGTCATAAAGTGGTTTCAGGAGTATGTGCGTGTAGTGAAGAATACCTTGGCCAGGTTGCACTCTCAAACTTTCAGCCAAATCCGTCGACACACTCAAGAGTTATAGTCAAAACAACTTTACAAGTTGTGTCATCGATGGTGCTGTCATAGTTGGTTTCAGGGGGCCCTATACGAACTCGAACCTAGATTTGGCCTAAGATACCTCCACAAAAATTTCAGCCCGCTAGCCCTCTTATTTCAAAAGTTATGGTGCCGGCGACAGACAGACAAACGCGTACCACGAACCTGAAAAGGACAAGCGGAGGCACAGCGTGTTCGGCTCCATTACTTTGCTAGTCATAGCTTTTAGACGCCGGATACGTCTGCAAAGGCAGTTTCAGATAGGATCCGAAGCTAATTCCTAGTACTAAAACGTTTATTTGGTTTCGAGATCTCATTCTAGCTTCTGACTCGTAAGTATGCACAAAGCATTTTTCACGGCTAGCAAATTTGCGTTACACTCTTGTAACGCGAGCTGAACAGTCTCAAAGTTTCGAGATGTTTCTAAGCGCAAGTTGTCGATCGCTTTTCGATTTTGTTCACACATCTGAAACACAAGAAAGCAATAAAGTTAGGCTGACATAGTGGAAGAAATAATGCCGCTTTAGGCATAGGACTCTTGCAGCCTCGCCCGCAAATTTTTGCTTTTATCAAAAGACATTTTCGAATAATCCACTATTTGTCACTTCTAAAGATACTGTACGTAGAAATCGTTGGCTGCAGCTGAGTGTATTCCGTCGAAAAATTTCGAACTTTGCACGATAATATTCAACTGGGATGAAGGTTATGATAATAAAGCGTCCATAAAGCCAATATAGAAGTATTTCAAATAAACTTTTCTGTCTATATAGCTAAATGCATAAACTACGAAGTAAATTATTAAAAATAACTAACAACAAATCGAACGTGCTAAGCTGTAGGCCCACTACGTAATGCACTTTCTCACTTCTCATAATTTGCGGTCGGACGCAACTTTTTTCAGTCGGCAAACACAGAATTCAGAGCTTTGGGGCCGTGCAAAAAACACGTGCTCGAAAAAATGATGTTTTTGGACCCCCACTCCCTCCTCGTGCTCTTTTTTACGTGTAAGAGATAGGCTATGTTTAACACATAACATGCCTTTTTGGCCCACCCCCCACCCACCCCCTCCCAGGCACGTGCTTTTTGCACGACCCCTTTTTGGTTATTTGTATGCTGAAATTGAAAACTGAACAATTTTCCGGTATTGCAGTATCGCGATAACGTGAACGCGCTTAGCTTGAGAAAGTGAATTCCTCCGCGCGCTACGTCTACATACGCGACATGAAACAGCAGCAAATCGACGGGTTTCAGTCCGCACGCATGCGGGAACAGCTTGTATTCCAGTTTAATTTAGGTTGTTCCATAAAAGACGTCAATGATGATGGGAAGGGGAAATTTGGAGTACGCACATGAAGTTAACCTAAAAACGTTAGATTAGCGACCTTTGCTGTTCAGGGTTAAAAAATGAAATTCTTTTCCGGACATCTTTTATGGAAATCCCCTTAAATTAGAAAGAATGTTCCAGATGTTCCAGCTCCTGGAACACTCAACCCAAATGGCCCATCTTCAAATTTGAACCAGGCCTGCACCCAGAGTATCCATGAATAAAGTTGCAGCCGGATTGTTTTATTCTAGCGGATCCTAAGTTGTTGACGCCGGCGACGGCGAAAAACCGACGTCATCGCATAAGTGCCCACTACGTACGTGGTGAGCGCAAAAATTAACAATAATATAAAATGCTCTATAAACGACGTAAGAAAATTTAGGCATCGAGCACCAGCCACTAACCTCCTGAATGTCCGGTGATTGTGCTTCATCTGCGGCAAGTCGAAGAGTTTCCAGCCGTCGAAAGCTAACGATCACATTGTAAGTTCACCTGATTTCATAGGCTTCAAATCGTGCTTTACCTTTTCAGTGCTTTCATAAATCGGCGTTGCAGGTGTCGAAGGCGGTGCCGTTCTTCGGACTTTTGAAAAGCATTTTGCGCCTGATCTCCTTGATGCTTCAGCTTGTGAATGAGCCAAGTTTCACGAATAACGTTTGCCGCCGAGTGACGCAGCTATACGACAAAACTTACTATTTAGTGTTATGAGACAGCCAGCTATTGAGGTATTTTCACACATTTTTGTTCAACGAGTCAGAGTTGATAAAGTCGAAGACTCGCACTTCGCCACCTGAGAGATGCATATTGGCTGAAACAACGTTAATGATGAGAGCGGTAAGAGCAACGCCCTAAAATTAAACGAAAAAGGGGCAGTGATTTAGCTGCAAAAATATAATTCTAACAAGCGGACCGACGGATCACCGAAGTGCATCCTGTCTACTAGCACAAAAAGCACACGCGAGAGCGATCCGTGGCATTTACTTATTCACCAAGCTGAAACGCAAAACTCCCGGGTTTTAGTTTTAACGCCAAAACATGCTCTTTTACGTAGTGCATTTTGCTGAAAAAGACAATTCGGTAAAAATGCATCAATTGTTTATAACAACTGGTGGGATGCCTTTCTAAAACATGTTCCGGAACGCGCTGGAACAATATGGAACAGCTTGGAACACTTTAAAACAGCTTCAAACACAGTCCACTAAGTTACTCTCGACGTCCGCTAACTTTCGATTTTTGCGAGGGAAGGGGATATTTGTTCAGACATATAGCTATCCTTCTGCTTACGCGCTGCGCGCTCCAGGCAGGATGCAAAAATAGTTCACACCTACAATCATTCCTGTTAGACAGCCGACGGCGCGACCACAATAAGTGTTGACGACGATGTCGCCGTATCCAATTGTGAGACTACGTGTATCGATTGCAAATAATTAAGTTTTCAAAAACAAACCGATAATCAATTTTTCACCTCTGAAACCTACAATGTGATTCCGATGTACCAAATGTTGTTGAGGTAGTTGGTAAAGCGCTTCGCTTCAACGATGACCGTGCCATTAGCGTCTAGGTACTGATACCTGGAACGCCAACAGGGCTAAAATCATCAGGTATAACGATTTTCTAGTATAGATTTACCGACCTTTCACAAAGACGAACAAAGTAGCTTGCCGAAGCCACGTACGTTACGGCGAAACTGAGCAAAGTAATCGCTGGATAAAGTGTCAAGAGCGCTTTCAGAACAAAACCCAGAGAAAATCGAACTTTGTTCAGCGATGCAACGACCTTCGTCGCCGTACTATTGAAGAGCGGAAAGCAAAGGAGAAGCACACGCGGGACGAGATAGAAGCGGAAGAACATCGGCATGCTGAGCAGAATGTCGACGGGCACTTTCGGGTCGGTTACGGTAGCGCCGTCGAAATGTTCGGTCCACCACCAAAAGTAGAAATTTCCCGGGATCGGGCAGATGGAGCAAACAATGAGCTCAGTCGATAACTTGACGACGAATTCCCTGCTTACGGCTATTTGCCAGTCGTCGATTCCGTGTTGAAACATGTACAACTGAAACAGAAAAAATACCAGTAAAAGTGCCTTGCTTGGATCACCGATAAAATTGTGGGAACCTGCAAGTCGGAAATATGATAGACGAGAATCGATGCAAGTAGGGCTGCAGTTGCAATGACGAGCAAACATCGAATCGTGCGTGCCACGACAAGTGCGTATCCGCGCACCTGAAATGAAAAGCTCAGAAAATTATTTTTTTTTGATAATTCTATCTAAAACAAAAACAAGCGTTAATTCGGCAATAGAAAGAAGGCTGTGTTCTTCACAAAACACGTTAAAGTAAGTCATGACAGTGTTTAGTGAACAAGTGGAGTAACATGGAACCTGGACATTCGATGGTTTCGGACAAGGGCTCAAAACAAGTCTTCTGAAACATTTGAAACACACTGGAATACGCTAGGTCATCTTACCGTACTTTTCTATATTAAGCCCCCCCCCCCCCAAATAGAGCCCCCGGGGGCTGTATTTGGCGAGGGGCTTTATTTTGATTTTTTTTCAAATCCGGAGCAAAGCGTGGACGCTGA
>JAQGBB010000301.1:0-21331 GCA_034691745.1 Prismatolaimus dolichurus
TTAGATTAAAGAAGCTAACAACGGTGTTGCACATACACAGCAAGTTCTTTCTGCCGCGAACTCGTGTCTTCGAAAGCACAAGGTTGACAGTAGCCTTTGGAAACGAAAATGAACGAAATTTTACAGTATCGTGGCTGCAATTTCTTTCGTCAACGCTTGATTTTATCCTTGTTGAGTGGTCGTTCAATTAAAATTTCAAACATTCGGCATTTGGACGATGATCCCGGTCTTCGAGGTAAAAGAGGATCACTGGTTGAAAAGCGTGCTTATGTGAGAAAGTTTTTTTAAGATTTCGAAGTTTTGCTTCTTCGACTGATTGAACAAATTAGCAACGGCACGCGTATTGAAATAAATTCAACTGGTATGATTGTTTTTATTTTTTTGTATTCGCGTGCTCATACATTAATAGATATTTGGTTTTCAACATACAGGCACTGAAGTTGTTTTCCGACCCGGCCTTCTTCAAGGCGGAAGCATAATATTCGATTGTGGCATCGAGCGCGCTATCGGTTATTTTTTGGAATTATTGTTGCACGTTGCACCGTTTACGAAAAAACCACTCTTCGCTCAGCTCACTGGTGTGACAAACGACAGAGTTGATTATTCGGTTAGTTAATTCGGAGACATTTAGATTTGCATAAACTAATTATATGAGTGTTAATTCGTTTGAACTTTGTCGCAAAAGTGCTTTTTATGTCTTGTTTAGGTGGACGTTTTGAAAGGTGCTTGGCTTCCCGTAATTCGACGCTTTCTTGTTAATGACGAAGGTCTTGACATCATTGTAAGTTTTCTGCGTTAGAGACTCAGTAACTTTCTCTCTTCCAGTGAATTATTTTGAACGCTCTATTTGCGCAGATTAAAAGACGCGGTTTTCGACCACTTGGTGGGGGCGAAGTACAGTTCAGCTGCCCCGTCTGTCGGCAGTTGCGAACAGTTCAGCTGATGAAGTGTGGCAAAGTGAAAAAGATTAGAGGCACAGCATTTGCGAGCAAGGTGCGTCGCATTGCATATTATATGTAGCTGTGGAGTGCGTATCATTTTATCATTACGATTGAGTGAGCGGCATAATGACTCGCAAATGTTTAGTGTAGAGTCCTGCTAATCCGTTTCTTTTTCGTTCATTGTATTAGTATAACGAAGGCGCAATCAACAATTGTCGTCTGTAATAGTCATTGTATGCTTTTAATCACATTTTGTTCGCAAAGGTGTCCCCTGCAATGGCAACAAGAATTGTCGACTCCGTCAAGACAACTTTCGCGCCTTTGCTCTCCGATATCTACATATATATCGATCATCGAAAAGGCGTCGCAGGTGGCAGGTGTGTACTTCCTCGATGTTTACGTACGTGAGATGAGATTGCATGACCTTCCCCCAATGAAAATCGCCTATGAACGACTTGCTTTTGTTGTCTAGCTCGCCTGGCTTCGGTGTTGCACTGACCGCTGAAACAACGGAAGGAGTTTTTTACGCAAGCGATCTCGTATCGAATGAAGCCAGCACCGAGAGTGGTGTCAGCGATCCGTCCGTGCCAGAAGATGTTGGTGAAGCAGCTGCGCGCGCTTTGATGGAGAACATTCTGCGAGTAAGAGAATGAACGGGCGTGACCGACGGACGCCTACTGAGTGCCTGTGCACTGTGCAATGACATTGTTGTTCTTGTTCGATGTGTAGGGTGGTTATGTCGATACAAGTGCACAGAATTTAGCCTTTCTATTCATGGTGCTTGGCGAACGAGATGTGTCGCGAGTTGTAACGAGTGAGCTCACCACTGCAAGGTATTACATATTTCTATTTACCATCTTGTGAGACTTGTGTACAGAAAGGGTGCCGGAACCAGTGGGTTTTTATGCTGAAAAGTACTCCGCTTGTTTAACCTTTTTTAGTGTTCAGTTTTTGCGTCACATTCGTGATTTCTTCGGCGTCACGTTCAAGATCGACACATTCGACGGTAATGTGTCCGCTCTTACCGACACGCCGATGGCGACGAAAGATGGTGCGGCGGAGGAGCTGCCGTTGGCCGATGTGAACGGCGATATTGGTGTCGATGAGCAGCAGCGTTTGCTTCTGCTCACTTGCGTCGGGACGGGCTTTACGAATATCAACAAAGTGTTCGTCTGATGAGAGAAGGAGGCTATTTGTAAAACGTGCGTTTCGATTTGCGTGCCTCGCTGCCAGCGTTTTATGTGCACGGCTGAATACGAACTGCGTTCTTCGTGTAAGGTTTGCCAAAAAGACGCGTGCATACGTTTGCATCGTTGATAGCCAGAGAGAAAAGGGAATTCAAATTGTAGTCTGACTGCGCTGTTCTCGTGCTTTGCCCTTCTTTGAACACTTGTTAGAGTGAGCACGTTGTAAGCAAAGAACGCTTGTTGCGTTTGTTGCAGGCCTCAACTGACTGGCAAGCGTCGTGATGTCCTCATCGGTCGCCGCCGTCTTCGTTGGGGAGGCGGCTGAATCGTCGACGCCCGTCGTTCATAGTCTACCGTGCAAGATTGATTACAACGGAAAGGCCGCTGTCAATGAGTACTTCGCACCGACTATCGTCGCTGTCGAAAGCACCGGTACTAGTTCTCTACCTCAGCAACCGGTGCTCAACTTAGCCGAAGTTGACGGCGGTGCGCATCTGACGGCGTCGTTCCGTGGTCGGCCACTCGACGGCTGCTGTATCGATCTCGCGGCGGATGGTTGTCGTGCGTATGTCGTCTTTGGCAGTGACCAGCAGCGACTTGAAGTTGGCGAGGAGTTCGGGAAGTACTTTTACTGGAATCTCGATCAGGTACGTTTGTCTGTCTCTCATCTTTCCTTTTAGAGGAGGCCCCATCGTGGTACCTTAGTTGAAAAATATATTTCGACTTTTCTGGACGAGACTTTTTACATACTGCGTTTAAAAGACGTGCGGGATTTCAATTAGACAGGATGTATTTTCGATGATAAGCGCTTACTGATACCGCTTAAAACGCCCCCAAAATAATCGCTTTTTATTTCAAATCGACTTTCCTTTAACGCAGCTCGAAAAACCGACAAAAATGTTTGCAAACTTCTGCGTATTTAGGTGCCGTGTGCGCACGCCGACTCGATGTTAAAAGCATCCCGCTGGATTAAGCTCGCCGAGGTTTTGCACGCTGATGATTGACCGATTATTCTCAGAATGCCTTTCTTTGTGTGTCAGCAATATGATTGTTTACGTGTATTTTCGCATTCACACTAGATGCACTGTACATTTCTGCATACAGTACGTGGATTGTGTATTCGTAGTAGAGTTCAAATGTGTACCGTCGTATCGCGCTTTTGCATTACTCAGCTGTACTAGCTACTGTTGTTTTATTCTGGAAATGTACGGCATCTTTTGCGTCTGATAAAGCTTCGTGCGTAAAATCTGGAATTCGTAGCTTTGTTATGTGTACGGGTCACTGAAAGCGAATAGCACTGCAATACCAGCTGGACGGTGCTCCAGTATTTTTTACTGTATCATCTTTGGCCTTGCTGTGTCGCCTTATAATTTAATGCAAAGCCTACGCAGCGGGACCGTGTGCTATAAGCATTCGAGTAGAGTACAAGCAAGTAAACTCCGCGCGTAACATGACTGCGCTTATCTATACAGTCGCTTATCTATATATAGGGCGCGGTCATGGTATTCTTATGACACAAAAGGCGCGAAAATTAAAATTACAAGTGGATATGCTGTAGCTTTGGAGGAGCAAGCAAGGACAGAAAGACCGCACTCGGTAGCATTCTACTTCTTTATGCCAGTGCCGGGAAAGTAGCAGTGAAATTGAATAATTCAATGATGATGTTTCATGTGTTAGACAACATTTGCCCCGTCGGCGCATTGCAAATGTGCGCAAATTTTCTCTGTTTTCGTCTCAAAATTTGCTTCTTGTTTTGCGCATTTTTGCGCCCTGGTGAACAACAAGCCTGGATCTAAGTATATTCGAAGAGCAAGAGACATGTCAGAAAGAGATCCGATATTCTGATTCCGATTTCTGCATCTCACCCCTTCAAGAACGCACTTGCGAATTTGCTGTACGTACTGTTCATGTAGTAGAACCAGTTTCGTAAAGTGAATTCAAGTTGAATTCAGTGTTTTTCATTTGGGGTACGTAATCTATTTGTGTTTGCAACGCTTAGGTTGAGCAGACTGACAATTCGAACGCACCTCCAAGTGTTGTTCCAGAAACGAGCGTCTTGCGCGAATCTCTTGGTGAATTTCTAGCTATTCGTATTATTAATGAACTTCTAAGTCATGTGATATTTTCGTTTAAGTACGACGACTGCAGTCAACGAATCGTGCAGTTAAGATTCTACGTGTGATTCAAAGCACTCTGCGTCGGCGACGCCGTGGTCTCGACATGCGGAAGGCACGAGCTCACGCAGAGAATACCGATGGACGGCAAACAAGAACTCTAATTCCGAGAGACAGGTGAACTGCTAAGATTGATTGACTGTTGTGTTTGTTGAGCGACATGCGCTGACATTTGTCTCGCTCTTTCCAGGCTCGTTCTTCCCGCAAAGTGTCAGCCTCTTGTCGATGTATCTAGCGGCGATGACGACGATTTTCATTTAGCGCCAACTTCGTCATCTGCGTTTGCCGCTTCAGCGCGGCAAAAACAGCTAACACTAAAGGACGGTTTCGAGATTGACTTGCATAGCTCATCGGACGACGCTGCCGATTTATGCGACGGTGCGAACGATGCGGAAGCGAGCGATGCGCTGCTCGACGCAGATAAGTCGTCCGGTTCCGCTTCCGCATCGAGACGAAAGAGACGCCGAAAGAGGCGTTCACGGCGTGCGCCTAACGTAGGCGGCGATGAGGTGTCATGCGGTGCCGTCGGCGACGATCTCGAGCTCATTCCACCAGTTGTTGCGACCGCTAGCACTGGTCTCGCTGAGTTTGTGCACAAACTTCGGCGTCTCTTCTGCGTGTGCTGCCGGTGAGCAGACAACGATCTCACACAGCATTCCTCGCGTTCGATGAGGTAGGAAGGACTTCGGTGCTTCTATCCCATTTTTGATGGAGAGATGAGGCCATGGCAGAAGGATGTGTACAGTACGTATACTAACTGGCTCTGTTGTGTCTATTGTCACGTGTTTGTGATTGTGAATGCCAGTCTCCGTTTTCTAGTCATTTTGCGAACAGTACCGTCTTCTCGTTGAGACCGGTAGCATAATTCTAAATGAATGCTGCCTCCTTCCTTTGTTTTGCCTGATTTTTCTGCGTGTTGACGCATAATACTTCACGTAAATAGGTACGAGCGAGTCGTGACCCCTACCCATGTCAGCGTCTTTATTAACTGTATGGATAGCCTTGTTTGTTAGTACAAATCGATTCGATATACGTACAGTACATACGACGATTAAAGGGATGGCGTTAGAAATCATTCGAGACGTTATCTAATCAGAATATCGCTCGGATTGGGGAAAAGCACGGGGAAAAATTATGTTTTCTCGTAGCTTTTAACTTATCGACTTATCGTTGACGGCTGAAAATAATGCAAATTAGCTTGTTTTTCCTCGCGAGCTTTGGCAAACAAATCTAAAATTACTCGTGGAGTTGGAAAATAAAAAGCACGATTCGTTCGTCACTTTACCGTAAAAAGTTCGACTTCTGCTTTTCGCTTTAGTTTCTAACGCCCCCTTGTAATTCCATCCATCTTTGTTTGTTTCACCAAAGATGAGATACGCGGGCTACCGTAACCTATTTTCTTTAACGTCAAGATCTTTGTGTATATGTGATCTCTACACGTATCAATTCGGTTTATCTACACTTTCTCTCTTCTGAGTACCTCTGTTTTGGCATATTTTTTCGCTTTCTCTTTTCTTTGGTTGTGTGAGCTCATGCTCTATCTTTTGTTTGATGGTATACCAAATAAACTGTTGTTGTTTACTCCGATATTGGAAACTCAACACAGGCATGTAAAAGAGAATATCAGCCAGATATGATATCGCGCAGTGTAGAAAAATGCGCAAAAATGTATCGTGGTTAGTACAGTATTTGTGTTTACAGTATTGCACTACTAAGCAAGGAAGTACCTATGCAGCAAGTACAGACGCAAGCAAAGTACATACGTACAGAAGCAAGAAAATACGTGTACGTACAGGCAAACAAGTAAAAAAGTGCATACGCAAGCATGAAAGTACGTGCGTAAGCAAGAAAATACGTATGCAAGCAAAAACGTACGTACACAAGCAACAAGTAAATCGGCAAAGCCGATAAGCCATCCTGTCATGAAGCAAAAAAAACAACGCACGACATGCAGTACCATGTACTAACGCCTCCTCCACGTCCGCCAAGAAAAAATACACATGGGCAACTTTTCTATATGTTCTGGAATAGCCTGGAACACTATGGTATTCCACCAAGCCGTCTGGAATATAGTGCACTATGATCCTCTGGACGTTCGCTAACTTTCGATTTTTCGAGGGGAAAGGAGAGATTTTTGTCCGAACAGTTAGCTATCCTTTTGCTTACGCCCTTCGGGCTGCAGGTAGGATGCAAAAAAAGTACATAAGTACAGAAACAAAAAAGTACTTATGCAAGCAAGTATGGACGCAAGTAAAAAGACGCGTACGCAAGCAAGAAAGTACGTACACAATCAAAAAGTATGTACGGAAGCAGGAAAATACGTATGCAAGCAAGTACGCACGTACGTACGCAAGACAGCGAGAAAAACGTGGTTTTCCACTGCGGTAGTATAGACAAATCGTGACCTCCTTTCTCTCTCTTGCTTCAAAAACTGCGCGCGTGTTTTTTATGTTGCAAGCCGGATGCGTTTCGCTTTGCAGGTTTACTTGTCATAAGCATTTGTCAAAAGGAGAGGGCTACATTCAAAAAGAACGGCAAATTTTTTTGTTCAGACGTTTCCGCATATTTTTACTTGAGACTGAGGTACCTCCTTTATCCTGACGCCGGGTATCTCATTGGGGACAACCAGCAGACCTCAAGACCAGCATGCCTGCTCAAGACCCACTTTGCACAACATTATAGTACCTTGCTTATGATCATGGCGGGCGGCGGGTATCTGCAGAGTTTATGTATTTTCGGCTCAATAATTATTGATTTCCCATTTGCCATTTGAGGCAAGAGCCACTCGTTTTCGGGCATGAAGTGTCACTCACAAAAACTCTATAAGCCACCGGCGACGGCGCGGCAGTGCTTTTCTACGATTGCAGCAAACACACCCGATTCTTCGGGCAGTGGCACGTTTTGCAATCTTGTAATTGCAAAATAATGCGCACAGCTCAGCAGAGTGCGTTCGCCCCCGAAGTGCTTATGCACGGCGCCCGATTTCGGCGGAAATAGCTTGACTTCCGCTCAAGATGCCGAGCGAAATTATAATGTACTTTTCGAAAATGCCTTTTTTCGTCCGTGCCGCCAACTACATCTCTATGTTACCGGCATTACTGGAAATAAGGCATTTCTAGAAACGTCTGAAGTTCTGGCAGGCATTGTCTGAAGTACGTGGCCAAAGATACTATTTCCTTCATTATCTTTCAACTTGGATACAAGCTTAATATATAGAGTTGATAACGGATGTTAATCAAGCATACTTAAGCTTATACTCATAGCTAAAGGATAATCGATTAAAAGCTAAAAAAATTCATGTCTAAATACATTTTTCCGGCAATGCCTGCCAGAACCTCAGGCGTTTCTAGAATTGCCTGATTTCCAGTAATGTCGGTAACAGCTACGTACATAAGTACGTGTGCCGTCGAAATTCAGGCATTCTGCCACCGTTTTGAAACGATTGTGCATAATCGGACTTCGCATGAGCGGTCTCTTTCGATTTGCTTTCTCGTGAGGTGGTGTGGCACAGTGACGTGTTTCGTGAAATTTCGTGTTTCATCCGTTTCCACAGCGATAATGCTATTAACCGGCCGCCAGCAACCCATCCGCACACTCGATGACCTGGGATGACGAACGCCGCCGAGGCGGCTCACGTCTGCAGCCAGCTAATAACTCACTTTAGGAAGGAGAGCAAAAGCTCTCTAATGAAGGCCGGATTTCCGGGCAAACAACGCATCTTTTTTCTTGAATCCTACTTCCTTCTATCTCGTTGCGCAAGCGTAACGTGATGTCTGAGCTGAAACTGAAGCTAACACTAATTTTCTCTATCGTTTCCGCTTCACGAACGACCATAAATATAAGCCTTTCCCGACATTGAATCCTGACGTATTGCAGCTAACTAAAGTACGGGCTGCAGCTTTAACTAACATACGACATGACATAACGTTCGCCACCATGTAAATCTATAAATAAAGCTAGAAATCTGAAGCAACTATCGCTAATTGTCCCCGGATATCAGTCATCGTGACCCAATGCCGCCAGACATGCAGCCCATCGACTAGATCACAAGGTTCTCTAGCAATTTGGAATCTTGTCTCAGAATCCGTCGCCTCTGCTGCATAATTATTAGCTCTGTGCAAGCCAATCCGCGTAAATACGGGTTTGTCTTCGCATATGATGCATGCATTTTGCGGACGTCAGTATCCATAGCTGTCCTAGACTTATTATCATTACAGACACCCTCCAACGATGCCTCACTTGTCCGTCTTGTGCTTACGTACATACACTGTCTATGCAAACGTAGTCGTGTACGCACACGTGTACACACAATACCCGGTATTCATTTGTTGCATTCTGCCGGAGCGCGCAGCGCGCAAGAGAAAGGATAGCTAACTGGTCAGATGTGGAAAATCCCCCAATCCCCCTCGGACAAAAGTTATTAGACGGTGTAAGGAGTACCGATAGATATACCGCTAACTTGTCAATGGTACACGCCAGCTTGCCAATGGTATGCGACAACTTGCCAATGTCAGCTAGTGCATTCGCGACATAAAGCTGAAAATCGTGGATTTATCGCTTAAGCAGTTGTATGGAGGTCGAATACGTGTTTGCTTGTTGCACTCTGCGTCGTCATCGGAAAGTAGAGGTTTTGGGCTTAACTGTCATTTGTGTTTATTAACACCAATGTTTACACATTAAAGCATGTTGCACATAAGCATTCTTATCACATACTGAATTTTTTGTCAAACGGCAGGATGCCTTTTCGGTTTTGCCGATTTATTGGTTCTTTGAAAGTTTGTCGTCTCAAGTGAAAGCACGCTCACTTTCGAGAGACATTCAGCGCCAACCATGTGCATCTCAAGCATGTTAGCTGTGTGTCATGTATAACGTAAAGCGAATCGCATACATGCGAACATGCGACCTGCAAACGTCGGACAGACAGAGAGTGAAGGCGATGTCGTCCTCTGCTTGGACGACAGTAAAGCTTTATTTGCTTTTTGTACGTGACATTCTTTTTTCTACCCACTTTATTGACAATTATTGTTGGAGGACGAACATGGATAGTGCTAATGTTAACACATAAATGGTGGATCGGACACTATTGCAGAACATGCATTAGCAGCGACCAAAATTATTGAACTTCTTCATCGAAGATCACACCTCCAAACTGTGCAGCGACGTGTGGAAATGCAGCTGCGACAAATACGACGTAATCTGCGCATTCTTCTCAAGCTTATCCTTGTTTGTGCGATCGGGTTAACGATCGCCTTTGCAAACTTGGTAATTTTCTCCTCGGCACCGTGGGTGTCATCTACCACCGATGAACATGGACCTTTGGAAATCTTCGTCAATGCGGCTTCACAATCGCCCGACAGTCTTATCACAGGCAGAGATGTGCTACGTGATGCCTCCGTGGCTGCACCAACAATACGTCTGATGACGTCAATGCCGCCTGTAAATTCACATGACTTTGCATATCTTTGCAACAGTGTTAACGCTTGCGCACAGCAGAGAAGGGATCTCTTTCTTCTTGCGTTCGTTCATTCATCACCTCAAAACTATAAGCGACGTAAGTACGTATTCTGTAATAGGCTTCTGAATCTGAATTCGCCAGTTTTGCGTCGTTTTTCGTCTGATGCGTCTAACTCGCGCGATGCGTGACGCACAGTCAATACCTACCAGCTACACGCCAGGGATATATCAGCTGAAAGCCTAAAGCTGAGCTACACACGACATGCTTGGCTTCGCAGTACATCTAACCGTTCAGGCACAGCAGGTCGGTGAAAGTAGGCGAATTCAGATGCAACAGGGCCCATTTTTTGATTGCCAGTGGTCAGTGTCCGGAAGCAAAAAAGATCAGTTTTCGACGCTGATTACGAATCCGTTTTCAGATTTGAATCAGAACACTTACACCGCAAGAAATTGCAAAATCGATATACCACATTTTCGGGGTGTAAAAGTGCTCTGATTTCAAATCTGAAAACGGACTCGTAATCAGCGTCGAAAACTGATCTTTTTTGCTCCCAAACACTGCTGTATGACCACTCTAGCTGATCTGGCAGTCAAAAACGGTTCCTGTTCCATCTGAAATCGCCCACTTTCGCCGGCCTGCTGTGCCTGAACGGTTAGATGTACTGCGAAGTCAAGTATATCGGCGTGTAGCTCAGCTTTGGGGCTTTTAGCTGATGTGTAGGTTTTGCGCGGATCAAAAGCGTATCCGGTCAAAATATGAGAAAATCGGTAAATTGTGTCTACTTCTTTCAACTCCACCATTCTCTCTCTCCGATCTACGTGTCCTAGGGTAACTCATGACGAGGAATCAAATTTTGCAACCAAAGATCTCACACAGTTTGTAGATTTTCTGGAAATTAGCTGTTTAGCTACTTGAATATGCAAGCTCAATTTTTAGCAATTTCTTGGCATCTAGCGAACTGGCTAGTTCGATTTCCTCGACCTTGAAACCCCTAGAAACGCCAACTTTTGGAGAAAATATATGCAAAATTGTCTTTTCGCAGCTGTGACCGGGTACGCCTTCTGGCGGCGCATAGGTTTTGGCTGTGCGTCACGTATCGCGCGAGCTAGACGCATCAGACCACAAGTAAATCGGCAATGCCGAAAAATGCATCCTGCGCTTACTCCCTTTCGACATGAACATAGCACATTGGGCGCGTAAGCCGGTGGACGACGGCGCACGAAAGCTCTGTGGCATGTGCACCACTTCACCGCCAAGGCGAAAACAACGCGTGGGACTGAGCGTGACTGGTCATTTTTTTGTGACACCAAAGAATCTCTAAAGGGCAATCGCCTTAAAAACGACGCAAAACTGGCGAATGCAGATGCGCACCCTAGCTGGTGTCACAGAAGCATGGGACATATCGCGTCATGAGTGGATTGATTTTTAGGCTAAAAAGGACAGATATAACGTTCCACTTCTCTGCATGTGCGTAGGTATGCTTATTCGCGAAACATGGGGCAATGTGCGACTCTACGACGACGTCAAAACTGTTGTCCTCTTCGCGATCGGACGTCCGAGGATATCGGGGGAGAATCAGACTTCATCTGAAGAGCTCCAAAAGGCTATCGAACTAGAAAGTGAACGCTACTCCGACATTATACAAGAGGACTTTATCGACTCATACCGAAACTTGACGTACAAAGCTATCCTCTGGCTCAAATGGACATCGATGTACTGTCCGCACGCGTTCTACGTGATAAAAGTCGACGACGATATTCTCCTGAACGTGTTCAGTCTGGCGAGGCATCTTTTCTACCTATACAAAAGACAGATCGCTAGTGAACGAACTATTCTTTGCCTCGTCTGGGACGGAATGCCCGTCATGAGGGAACGTCACTCCAAATGGTACATATCGCCAGAGGAGTACGCCAACGATCACTTCTCCAAGTACTGCTCAGGATCGGCGTATATTCTCACGCAGGACATTGTGTATCCGATGTATGAAGCGTCGTTGCACACAAGGTTCTTCTGGGTTGACGATTTCTTCGTAACTGGTCTTTTGCCGAAGGTCGTTCAGAACGTGACTTACTACAATCTCGGGTCGGTGTACACGTTGAAGTCGGACGAGGTGCAAGCTAAGATCGCCGGTAGTAGTGCCATCTTTGGGCATGTACCGAACTCGATTACGACGCACTATCGTCTTTGGAAGCAAATGTTGCAAGCGAGAAATATGCAGTTGAGCTGACAATGCTACATGCTTGATTCGCGGTTTACCTTGTTGATATGCGTTTGAACCACGGATACAATGTTATATCTTCTCAACTCACATTTTCGATCTTTTCTCGTTGAGCGAAGGGATGAACAACTAACGGATGAAGGAAGAGAATGGGACTTATGTGCAAAGGCTTGAAGAACATTCTAGTCTATAGTTGTTGAAAATCAAATTGTGAAATTGTGGTCGTCGTCATCTTTGAGTACGGTGGCTGAGCTTTTGTAACTAAACTACCCGTCAGGAATGCCCGACACGGTGGCTCGTAGGGCGTACCGATCTTGTGCGACTTTGGGTAAACGCGGAGTCATGCTTGTATAACAGTTCTGTCTTTGTGAAAAATACAGAACTACGTCAAGTCATGATTGCAGCACTTTTCATCTCCCTCGTCCATTCAGGAGCTTGAAGACCTGAGCAGCTGAAATTTAGCATCCGTCGTTTACAGCACGTAGCGGTACGTCGACTATAGAATAGACGCAGAAAATAGACGCAAGACAGTTCTATGGTAGATACAAACGGACATGTACATACATACATCGCGTCTGGGACATGTACACACGACTTCACGTCTGGAGGTCGACGAAAGTCCGAAATCAACTTTAACGTGACTCCATATGCGTTCGCAGTCGTGGATGGTGCGGTGAGAAGGCCAGCGTCGAGAGAAGGAGGGTGCAATCGGAAAACGATTGCGAAGCGTGTACATGTAACCTGGTCATTTCTATTTAGTTTTCACTCAAGACAATCAAACTGCGCTAATTACGATCAAAGCTACTATTGGTGGCGTCTTGTAGAAAGAGACGATGTTATCCCGAATTTCGTAAGACATATCTACGAATACCCACACACGTCGATAAGTCATCGTGGAATAATTTCGACACTGAAATACATACGCATGCACAACGAACGTGCGTTTTTTAAATACATGTGTCCTATACGTACAATACGTGCACACACGTTGTAACATCACTTGCAGTGCCCGGTTCAGCTGCGAGTAAACAACTTGCGTGGCGCTGCTGCCGTAGACATATACACATAGAGTCCATCCGAGTAGGTACACCTAAACAGACGAAAAACGCTATGCCGCCACTGCTGTTGCGGCGGCGGGCTGTCGGGATCGACGTATGCCCGAAAGTCGAAACTTCGTATACCCGACGCAGCAGTGTGCAACTGAGCAACGAGCGTGAAGTTTGTGCGTTGTGATAAATGTCAACGGCTGTAAAGCCGACGACGTGCGACCAGAGTTCATAATGTGACGGACAGCGGAGAGCACCATCTAAAATAACGTTTAAATACTATTTACTGCTGTGCTTCTGATAGCACCGCCCTGCCCTCATCGTCGTGTTAGACTTTGCTCGAAAGCAAAATAGAAAGATCTCCAAGATAGCTAATATGATACCATCGGCGGCGCTCATTCTGGCAACAGTCGCGATCTTTGCTTCACGCACGGATGGCATACTGTACACACCGCTGAAGCACGCTGGACTCGGGGATAATCTCCCTGTGAGACCGCTGTTCACTGACGATCTTCGTGTTGACCCGGGAATTTCCCCGATTTTACGACGACTGGCAAAACGAAGCGTCGACGCGGGGACGTCGAAAGCACAAACTGAGAACGATGACACTTTTCCGTTTTCGTTCGATTCGATCAAACAGTCTGTCCTCCGGGGAGATCTATCGTTTCTCGAACAACTCGACACGAAGGCGCACGCTTATCTGGCGCCGATTCCGATGTCATCGCAGTGCGCCTCGGACATTCTCTACTTTCTTCACGGTCTCTATCATTTCGCGAAAGCTAATAAAGCGTTAGCACACTGTGCTTCGACGTCGGACTGCAAGTGCGCTGAAGAAGCTGCGGAAACAATCGAGGAATATCGTTGGGCATTGCAGTGTAAGTTTTGAGGCAGCCCTCCTCTCTTGGTGCTTTCAAGGAAGAGGGACATCTTTTAGTTCTCGACGCATCGCCGAAGATTCCGTCAGGAATTCTTCGAGGAAACTTTTTTATGCTTGGCGACTTTGAACAGTGCACATCGATCGCTGTGGTCAAGGATAGTGTTGGGTATGGCATACGCGCCAGAGCGCAGTAATTTATCATAGTCAGGCGAGTTCAAAGTAGCGATGGTTTAGTGGAAAAAATTTGACACCTGTTGCAGACTTGTGAGATTCGAATCTAACATATTTAAATTATTTATTTTAAAATTTATTTATTAAAAAAGTCGAGTCGAATGGAATGGAATCGTCAACGTCGAGCTTCGATGCTGAAAGTGAGGGAAATCCAAAAACTCTGGTCAGAAATCCGTGCTCCGATTCGACTTAACTGATTTGTTTTGATCGCCGGTATTTGTATTTTAATTTAATTGAATCGCCTTATGATGAAAGCGGATCAGTGACAACCTGCATAAAAGTGTCCCTCATGTGTCGTGTTCAATTTTGGCACTGCAACTATCCTCGGCGTTAAATCCTCCCATCGTCGCTTTCTAGCTCGAAGTTGCGTGGCAAATACTGCATGACGAAAGTAACTCAAATGACGAAGATCGAGGTCGATACTGCAGCGACGTGTCATTCATCTGAGCCTCAGATTGAGGCAATTGCTGCTGCTGTAAGTAGGATACGCTCCGAGCAGATATCCGATATCGGACATCAAGTATCCTTCTATCGCTCTGTTTCTGATGGGCTGGCTGCTGGCAGTCTTTTTGCATCCTGCGGACTGAGAAAGATCCATTTTGTCTTGCAGCTTCGTTCCGCGAACGACAACAGGACAACGCCGACACATGAGTGCAAAAAGGGCGGCTACGTCTTCAAGCTCGGCTTCTGCTTTCCGCAGTCGTGCACCTCAAGCGACGTAGAGAAAGTGCTTGCCAAGCTAGTCACGACGATTGAACAGTGTGAGAATGTTCGCACTAAATGTAGACGGCATACATGGCTAAGAATCGTTCCGTATTTCGTGCACAGCGCTTCAAAAAACAGTCCCGATCTGCAACATTACAGCGGTCTGTCACTCAGACTTGGTACTCCAAGAGGATAAGCCAGCGATGCTTGTCTTGTAAGTCGATCACTTCTTCAACCAGCTCATTCGAGTCCGTTCCATTTTCCCTCTTATTACTAGGTTATTCTCTTCGGCCTTGCTCTTTATCATGGCTGTTGGAACGTTGTACGACATCTACGTCTATCAGCCCCGTGTAGAGGGCCTCAAGGTTGACGGCGACCTGAAAACCGCTCACAAGCAGCCTAGAGACGGCACCGACCAGATTGAGACAACCCTTACGGCCAGTGAGCTATATCAGAATCAAGGTGCAAAACGGTTCCGATATACGCTCGCAAACACAAACCTAACCGCATCCTATCTTAAACTTCAGAAACGTTCGTCAAGTTCTTGTTAGCCTTTTCTGTTTACACGAATACGAAGAAGGTGAGCACAAACCGATGAGCGCGTGTCACTTTCTGATTCGTTCCCACTATCTGTGTTGCCTTCGGACAGATATTTGACACAAGTCGCAAGCCTGGACAGCTCTACTGCGTTCATGGCATGCGCTTTCTCAGCATCACGTGGGTGATCCTCGGACACACGTATTTCTGGGCCATCGGAGTCTTGGGTAACTAACAGTACTGTTTGATTTGGTTATTGCCAGCGTGTGTGGTACTAAACATGCTGTAAATCCTCGATTATTCCCCCATGCGTCGACTATTCCCCCATTCTCTGGAAGCCCGTCTCGATTATTTCTCCATGGGCGAATAATCGAGGATTTATGGTAATGGACTGGTATCGTAGAATAATATAAACAGCTGGCTATATGTGTAGATAACATGAAAACCGCATACGACTTGCCAGAGCAACTCCTGAACCAAATAGTTTTGAACGCCTCCTTCTGTGTCGACTGCTTCTACGTCCTCGGGTAATGCGATGTTAAGAGGAGCCGGCGTGCGAATATTATTAAAATGACCGATACCGATAATAGACGCCGAGATCGTTTTGACCGTCAATTTTAGCGGTTGCTTGCTTGCGTTTTTGTTCTTGAAAGAGGTGCGCAAACCGGGCGGCAGCAAACGAGCGTCGACGCCTGGCTTCTGGGCCATGTTCTACGTTCATCGAATTATACGGTAGCGAGCATTCAAAATCGTCGTACGCATACCGCTTGCTGACGAACCGACGGTCAGTTCATTATAGGCTAACACCAGTCTACTGGCTCATACTGGCAGTCGACGTGACCCTCTATCGTTATTTCACCGACGGGCCCCTGTGGAACCAAGACGGCATCGAGCCCAACTATTGCAGACGATCTTGGTGGACAAACTTGCTTTATGTCAACAACTTTTTCGTCCAAGATGAACTGGTAGGCCGAGGCCCTGTGATCACCGACTAAGGGGTTATCCATTATTTACGTAAACGGCTGCGGGGAGGGGGGTCGGGCCAAACATAACATCATGTGTAAAAGATAACCTATTCTTAACACATAAATTTGTTTACATGGGGGAGGAGGGATCAAAAATTCAAATTTTTCGTTTACGTAAATTATGGACGACCCTTAAAGCTAGGAATTCGCAGTTTAGTACCACGATCTCCAGCACGTGGCTGGGAGATCGCGAATAGTCCTTGCACGGGGATTATTCAGGAAAACACGGTACGCCTACCAGTTAGATACTGGCGCTCCATTTTATAGTGCATGTCGTGGACGTGGTATCTTGCCAACGACTTTCAGTTTTACGTGTTGGCTCCCTTCGTTCTCGTCCTATTGTGGAAGTATGTCGTGAGAGGGATACAAGATTTCAAAGTGAAGCCTCAGTTTGCTACTGCTCTTCATGCTAGGGTCGAGATCGTTGGTTGCATTGTGATCGGTGTGCTCATTCTTGGGTCGGGCGCAATCCGCGCAGCTATTATCGTCGCAAACAATTGGCCACCAGCCTCGATATTTTCCGTTGATCCACGGCAGTATGTTCTGACACTTAAACAGACACCACTTTATACAAGCGCAAGCATTTCGCAATACAGATTCGACATTGCCGACGCCTTCTGGAACGACATCTACGTGAAACCCTATTGCCGCTGTCAGCCCTACCTCATCGGCTTACTCGTTGGCTATATTCTCTTCAAAGTTGGCACCGAGAAGCGACTAAACTTGCCCAAGGTTCGTCGCTTTTATAGTCCTCCAACATCTCGTCTGATTGTGTTCCGTGATGTTCGTTCTTCTTCTTGCATTGAACAGTGGGCAGTCTGGCTCGGATGGTCTTTATCGATCGCTGGAAACTGCGGCATGCTCTTCGGTCTGTACGACTACTCGCGGACGGGCGTTCTACCCGGTCTCGTTCCGACGGTTCTCTACGCCGTACTCCAGCGAGCAGTCTGGTCAGCCGGGCTTGCTTGGATCATTTTTGCCTGCTGCACTGGTCACGGAGGTTCGCCGCGTCAACTCGCCAACGGAACTTCGAGACCAATCCTACTTTTCGGTATTATAGGACCCGTAGACGCGTTCTTGTCCTGGAAGGCGTGGATGCCTCTTAGTCGACTCACGTACTGCGTCTATCTCGTCCATCCGCTCATCGTTCACGGCTACTACACAAGCAGATTCACACCTCTGCACTTCGATTCGCAGCTAGACATGGTGGGTACGATAGACTCGTTTTGCTGTCTTCCTCCAAACAAGAGAAGGTGAAGGCAGGGCTCCTACGCTGCGTATTTTGGGGTCTCGTGCGTATTTTTCTTTTTTTACAAAGTGAAATTTTAAAAAATTTTGAGAAATTTAACCGGACGTCAAAAAATTGTCCATCAAAAATGGTATTTTTTGGAAATGCCAATGTTTTAACACATGGGTATTTTCGGCCCAAAAAGTGCGTATTTTGGACCCCCCTCCCGAAATGCGTAGGAACCCTGTGAAGGTTATCACTATCTAACTCTTCTTCGTCTTAGGCGTACTACTTTCTTGGCAACGTGTCGATGGCGGTCATTATCGCGTACTTGTTCAGCGTTGCTTTCGAGGTGCCCATCTTGGCACTCGAAGAAATGCTGCTGCCGAGGCACGAACGTCCGCGCCGTCCAGCGACGCGTGAACGCGAAGTCGACGTTGGCGAAAGCGAAAAGCTTTTACAGCAGAACGCTCAATCGTGCACGTGCGACGCGGTTCCGCAGGCGACTGCGGCTGGCGATCACCACTCTCATTCTCAAATGCTCAATAACCAATCAAGTGCAGCTAGTGTAAAGGACCACGGTGGAGCCGCTGTCGGCGTCACCAAAATTTAATTCCAATGCCCGCCCGTTGAAGCCGAGTCGACAGATGTGCTCAACAGCAGGGTCAACTGTGGTGCCTGTAGCAGCTGTGAAATTCTAATAGCTCTTCTATCCATATATATCTTCTATGTGAATTTATAAAATGTGCAGTGCAATACCACCCTGTCTTTTGTGTGTGCAGCATTTATCAGTCTCCACGAAGCGAAATTCTGGTGCAAGAAGCTTGCGACAATTGCGCCAAAACCCACAAATTAGGCTGCGTAATGCGTACCTGAAATTCTAGGCGTTTCAAAACCGGTGCAGCTTGGGCTCCTTGCTGATATCGCTGATTTAACAGTGGGCACTACTTTCAAAATAGTGCCCAGTATTTCCGGCGGACAAGCATTGCACGCACACCTAAAGTCTATCTGCTAGTAATTCTCGTCGTGTTGATGCTGTACAACGAACTGGAGGACCCCTGCCGCAGCCTAAGCCTGAACGTGTTTACTGACCAACAGACAAGCTGGAAAAGTGCCAAATTTGACCTTCGACGAGCACCACGATACACAGCTGCAGAATATTCAGAAGTCACAATGGGGATGTGAGAATGTGACATTCAGCCTTCGTCGTTCAGTTTCGATCGAGAAGTATACGTCGTAGAAGGGCGCCAGCCTTACTCGGAAACGCTAAACAATCTTGACTCATTGTCTGCAGCAACTACGAGAGTGACTGGAATGAGGATTCGTATTTTTCCCTTTCGTCGTCACGCAGCTTCAAATGGTACGTCAAGCAATTGTCGAATCGCATCTCGATGCGTTTCCGAAGAGCTCTTCCTGGCTCATCGCAGCCACCAAGAGCGACGGACCATGCAGGCGTCGTCTCTCAAAGATCAGCTGCAGTGGCCGAAGAAGGCAACAACAAGGCGACCACGTCGCACAGTGAAGCCGGCGAGCTACAACGTGGAAGCAGTCGCTGATGCACTCAACGCCCTCCTGCTCGTCGACCGCACCTCCTTTGAGTTCTCCCCTTCATCTGCGGCTTAGCAACGCTCTCGTTGCCATCGCGAACGTCGGTTCGCAGAAGATCGCATTCAAGATGAAGCATAGTCGTCAGGCGCACTTCAGAGCCGATCCCGACTTTGGCGTCATTCGTCCGAAGGCGGAGCTCGTCATCAGCCTCCAGTCGAAGCCGTTGAGTGAGCACGCACTGAAGAGGCATGCCGATCACTTCACGATCGCCTTCGTCGCTGCTGATGCGAACGCAGATAAAGCCAGTGCCAGGCGACTCTTCCGTTGGTCGCGACCCTCACGTCTGAGCGAAGTGTGTGTAAATGAGTACATGGTGCAGCTACATGTCTACGTACACATTTCGTACTTAATATGCCAAGAAGCATCGTGCGCAATTCACTAAGCTAGACGTCTATAACCAATCGTCCGCAAAGCGAGATAATATGTATTCCTGCGTTTTCGGCCGCAGCGTTCGTCTGCGGAGAGTGAAGAAGCGATGGTGCGTATGTGCGTACAGTGCTCAGTGAAGGGTCTTTGCATGGAAGGCCTCGCTTCGTAGATGCCGGCTGCTTCGATGGCGATCCGTGTGCAGCGTCGACGTCGCCCATTTGAAGTTCTCACAAGAAGGCTGCCAAACTCGAGTGCATCAGTTGTCTTTTACGTACATACGCCACAGCTTGCTTTCGAAGCTCACTTTCTGCCTACGTCATACATAGTATGCAAGATTTTGCTGGTGTCCTCAATCGACGGCATGAAAATACGACCTACGCCTATTTCGTTAAAAACAGCTAACCTAAACGTTCAATACAGCTAGCCCCGTACACCAACTAAACTAACTCAAAAGGAGAAAATAGACGGCGAGACATCGAAAATATATCAGCAGATCTCGTCTTTTACCATATAGGCAATGAATACCGTAGGCACATATGAGGACAACAGCATAACTACCTGAAGGTGACGAACATACTGCATAGCAAACTATCGCAAAGGAGGCGCGGTTATATCACAAATTTACAAATTGCACGATCGCATAGAGCAAACAGTCGATATAGAGCTTGTAGTGTGCTACGCATTCGATAGATACATTGAAAGCACGTAAGAACATGCATAAAATGATCACTACACGCCGACGTTGTTTATACAAACCAATGCGTGCATACACAAACACGTACATCTAGAAGGCAAAAAGCAATGCATACTGCAACCCATATAGCGCATACTGCTGGCATATACAACATGGCTGTAAGACCACCGACATTTGCCCGTATATAACTAAGCAGCTAGCCACAACAGCTACAGCAGTCACGTGGAGTAGAGCACAAGGATATGCAGAAGTGGTGCACACGAATGCTAAGACCACTAAGAAAAGAAGCCAGCGACTGCAGCACCACAGCCGAGCACACGGACGAGTTAGAGCACAAACCGCTTTTCTACACAGGCTAGAGCTGACACAGCAGTTGTAAACAGTACTGTACGGACTACATCGTTGATTGCACGCACCCGCTAACATACAAACAGTTGAGTCAACGAAGCAGCAAGCGACGAACGAGTGGGAGCACATCTTCCGTCGATCGCCAACGAGTTCTTCCGTCCCGAGCGCGAAACGACGAGTTGCAACTCGACGAATCGTTAACTCAATTTTGTGCAGGCGGGTTGGTCAACTTAAGAACGCGCTTCGCGTTGCAACCCCGACAGAGGATATGACCATCGAGTGGATAACAACCACCGCCTTCGGCTTTCGACGAAAGTTTCTGATCGCAATCCTGAACAAAGTAAAGCACATAAAGAACTGGTCTCGGCTTCGGTCGGTCGTCTGCACTCTCGTTCGTTTCCACTCACCTCGCACACGTAGCAGTTGACGTGATAGTTGCGATCGAGGGCGATTATCCGCAGTGACTCCTCCTTGCCAGGCTCGGGAACGATCGGTTTACTGCACTTCGCACAGCGAGGGGCAAACTTCCTGCAAAGCAAAGAGCGATTAAGCAACACGAAAAGAGCTATCGCACATCGGGCATGGTGAGTTTTCTGACTCACTCTTGAAAGCACTCGACGCAGTGAATTGCGTTCTCCGAGTCAACCGTAAACGGCGTGCCGTCGAGAGGCTTCTTGCACACGCTACA
>JAQGBB010000302.1:0-21330 GCA_034691745.1 Prismatolaimus dolichurus
ACTAGTTCTGCGGTTCTGCAAATTCGCTAGCGATTCTGCAGAACCGCGGATTCCGCAAATTCGCGCTAACATATACACGATATATGTAAGAATTTGGGAGTGAAAACGTTTAATTTCACTTGATATATGGGCGACACTGCAAAGTCTATACTCCAAGGGGCCATTCATTTATGACGTCACGGATTAGGGGGAGGAAAGGGGGTCGGGCCAATATGACGTTATGTGTAGAAGATAGGCTATGTTTACGTGTTATAGTTTATGACGTAGGGGGGGGGGGTCAAAAAGCCGAAAAATAAATGATGTCATAAATGGATAGCCTCCAATCGGGACAAGATTTTTCCCAATCAGCCTGTGAGCGTTTTGATTTGCTGCGCGAACGCACTGCGCCCTCTGACGCGCCAATAACGAGGCAAAAATAAACGGAGTTTTCGCGAATCAACAGGGAGGTTTCTTTCGGGTAAAGATGTCCAGAATTCTTATCCAGTCCTCTCCGTTTGGGTCAGCCGACATAAACGCATTGATATAATCACAGCAAGATAGCCAAAACCGTCGCCGTTCGAGCAGCGGTCGAGTTAACAAATGCGTCAAAACGAAGCCTGGCGACTGTTCAATTGCTTGTCGCATTTTCCTCATTTTGCCCATCGACCGAACGAGGAAAAAGAAAAACGGGTGGAAGGGGAAACGGGTGGAGAGGAAACAGGGAAAAAGAAACGGGAAGATAGAGTAAACGAAGGAAAGAGGAAACGCGGGGAAACGGCGAAACAGGAGAAGAGAGAAATTGAAAAAGCGGGAAAGGAGAAACGGAGAAAAGGAGAAGGAAACTGGAGAAGAGGGAAAGAGAAACGAGGAGATGGGGGAGAGAGGAAAACCGGGAAACAGGAAAGCGGTGAAAAGACGAACCCTAAGAAAGTGGAAAAAAGAAAAAGGAAGAAAAGGAAGAAAGAAGACAAGGTAAAAACGGGAAAACAGGAGAAAAAGTTATACGAAGAAGGGGGAAACGTAGATATTTTTTATGTTTTATTTGCTTTGGATGCGATCAGGAAACTTGGCAATGCATTTTGAGGTCACAAATGTAACGAGTAACAGGGCGTGTAAGCGCTCCGCGATCGCCCTAGTTCACTTCTAATCCTCTTGCGGTCGCTATCGCGGTGTCTCTGACTCGCATGCAATCTCGCTCGGGGCGTTATTCGCAGACCAAAACATTGCAAAGCCAAGCTCTCGGAATCAAACTACGCATATTTGACTAAGCAAACAAACGCTCTAACACTCAGCCACCGCGCGGAGCAAACATCACTTTCTTATTAAGCATGCTCATACAGTGTAAATGCAACAAAAACATGGGTCTATAGTTTGGGGCCATCCATTTATGACGTCACTTATTTTTAGGCTTTTTACCCCTCCCCCTCCCCTACGTCATACACTATAACACATAAACATAGCCTATCTTCTACACATAACGTCATATTGGCCAGACCCCTCCCTCCACCAAATCTGTGACGTCATAAATGAATGGCCCCTTTCGTCATTGAGGCAGCTCACTGGGATCATTCGGAGTTTCCGAAAAAAAATTTGGTACTGCAACTCTTCCATCGTGGCATTATCATAATTAGGGAATCGATTTTTCCTTGAAAATTTTAAACTAATTTTGCGTTTTTTTCCCGTGATTTCGCAGAAAGGGCAAATTCCGCGATGTTCTTCGGCGATAGCTTTTTCCCCATATAAAAGTTGGTAAAACACCTTATTTTCATATCGCAGACCCCATATGGTCGTGTAGATCTACCTCAGACCCATTACCAAGTGCGAAATTGACGAAATTCTATATTCAATGTTAACCGAATACTCGGCACCACACAACCGCTTCTGCGAAAAATTTGGGATATATTGCAAAATTCGCGATTTTTCTCTCAAAAGTCCGAAATTCGCAATTTTTCTAAAAACGTCCTATTCCGCGATTTTCCGCGAGTTTTTTTTTCGATCGCCGAATCGGGGTGAAGTCAATTCTTTAATTCTAATTAGTGACGCATCCGCCTTGTTTGCGCAATATGAAAGCCGATGCTTTTTCAACTAACGAGCGAACGGTTGTACCTTCGCCGAAACTAATTAGTCATTTAATCAGATGCGTCTTTTGTCACGTTCAGCAGCGATTTGCCTACGTGTCTTTTCAATTTCTGCTAAACGGATACGTTCCTTAGAAGTATGTGAAAGTGCGCTTGTTGCTGAGGCAAATAATTTATTGCAATCGACGACTTTCTAACGAAAAACGAATGTAAGACTCCTCAACACGATGAAGACAATGACATCTTTTAATGCTTCTTGCAATTTCACGCGAATGACGCCGATCGTGGAACGAATTTGCCGCTCAAATTCCGAAATATTTCACTTTGTCGACGTCTACTGGCTCCAGTTTGACGACCTCTCGACGATTGGCTATAACGCGATCGGGACCTTTGTCCTGCTGCTAGCGATCGCATCCGTGCTTGGAAATATGCTCGTGATTGTTGCATACTGCAGGTAAAGCATGTAAGAGATACACATATATAACGTCAGATTGGAAGGAATGTCACCTAAATCTTAAAGAGTCAAGCAAGGAATCGGATGCAGACCTGCAGAAAGAGATGGACAATCGCTTTCAAATTCGGCGTGGAAATGCAGCTGGGGTGTCTCAGTAGTTTTACATAAACTCACGCTTTTGGAGCAACGCTGATCTTAAAGCACCATATAACCTTGACCATAGTTTCATGGAAAATTTTTACAAAATCAACAAGCGTGATCACGGTGTTGTCAAAGCCGTGGCGAGACATATTTAAGTACAACTAACGTGGCATAGGCTTTCAAAAAGGCCCAAGACGTTCGCTGGACGATGTGTCTGCGCGTCGCAAAATCGTTTAAACTGCACCACAAATTGTGCTAAATTTGGCTGACCTTTCACGGCTTTGCCTGAACGTTTCCCCGGTCTTGAACATCGAAGCATAATATTTAAGTCCAATCAGACTGTCAAAACGCGCAAAACAAGCTATTGTGCGTCTGTAAAGGAAAATTGCGCTCGCAAACTGGTTTAGAAAACTATGGTAAATTACCTACTTTAACAAGAAATTTTGAATCGAGGTCTCAGCCTTTTGGATGGGCGTATATTACTTTTATCAATTTTCTCGTCTTTTTATTAGCACAAGAAGCTTTCGGTCTCAACAGGCATTCCAAATCAACCTGGCACTTTCCGCTGTTCTACTTCCGCTTCTTGCGTACTTCAATCTCGCAGCTTCTAATTTCAATAATTCCTGGTACTTCGGTGCGGCAGGTACAGACCCGAGTTTCAGCATTATTTACAGCTAATCACAAGTTTTACATTTATTCTATTTATATTGAATTCTTAATTTTTCAATTAAGCAAATAAATTCTATTGCCTATCTGTTTAGGTCATTTTACTTTTTACGCCAACCGACGAGGTCAGTAAGCCTTTTGCGGTGGGCTGTGTTATTCGTCCGTCAGTCCGTCGGCACGATAGCTTTCGAAATAAGCAAGCTGGCCCGCTGAAATTTTGCAGAAAGCTACCTTGAGCAAAAGCTAGATTTGTGTTTGTAGATGGGCTCTGGGGGTCTAATACTCTCCGGGATAGTCGCTTCAGCAAGCCTACTTTCATGTAAAAATAAAGTGTTTTGCACATGACTTCTGAACGCCTCAACGGATTTGGCTGAAATTTGGTACACACACTTTTTATATGTAATGCTTCAAAATTTATTGTCATCAATGGTTTTTTTCAGTTAAATTGGTTCAATTGAAAAGTTTTAGGCTCACTGATCGAAGGTTCGAATCTTCACTCATTCGCATATAATTTTTCTAAAAACGGAAAGTAATGCTAAGGCGTGCTATAAGAATTAAAATGAAATGCAAACAAGCAATGCGGGTGCACGCACGCATGCAGTAGATAGAACTGATAGGTGCTACCGTCATGGCAGCGTATATTATTCTTGTGTATTCTTATAGCACGAAGGGGTAAAAACGATAAATTATAGGCGGATAGGCTTTTTGCATTTTTTCTGGTGTTGTATTGAAGTCAAGTGAAAACAAGTTTTGCGTCAGTGGGTTTTGAGAATCGATACATCTGACTTGCTTTTTATAGCATTTTACAAAGTGATTTTAAACATATTGTTATGAAGTGTGTTGTATGTGTTGTTGTTGTAAGAAATCATCTCTTCGACACTCCTCACCGTTTTGCATTCTAGTCTGTCAGTACAACGCTTTCGTGCAAGGTTTCTTTGGCATCCTCTCGATCGTCACCATTTCGCTCATCTCCATCGAGCGTTACTACGCCATCGCCTATCCTTTCAAAGTTCACTTCGTATTTTCCGGAAAGCGCAAACTTTTTATGCTTTTCCTGGCATGGATCTATTCAGCTATCGTAGTCGCTCCACCTCTCTTCGGTTGGAGTCGCTTCGGCCTCACCGCCTACTTTCTCTTTTGCCTCTTCGACTTCGTCTCAACCGACACGTCTTCACGTTCGTATATCCTCTACCTCTTCGCACTCGGCTTGATCATCCCCGTCGCAGTAATTGCTTTATCGTATCTAAAAATCTACTTCCTTCTTCGAGCTAACCATCGTCAGATGATGTCTGCCCGACGAAGTTGGAGAGCCTCGAAGGAAGACGATGAACTTCCGGCGCACACACGATCGGCGAAAGTAATGCTTCTCGTCTTCCTCGTCTTCATGGTCGCGTGGACGCCATTTGCGATCGTCGCGCTTATCGGTCAGTTTAGGCCCGAGGGGATGCTGACGCCACTGTGGGTTCTCGTTTCGTCGTTGTTTGCAAAGACCTACATCTTCTACAATCCGTTCGTCTACGCGTGGAAGGACGCGAATTTTAGGACCGCACTGCGTGGATTGTTACACCGAGGTCGAGCCAGAAGGGAGCCACTGTCGACATCGATTAGCTTGAAGCTTACAACCGCTTCGTTTAAGGATGAGCCACTGATTCGAATGGCCTCTATGGCGCCGAATGTAGAAATTGAAGAACAACGTGAAATCTTGTTCGGAGAAAGTGTACATTAGGTCAATAGTCAAGTACCCACCTAGTCAAGTACTATCGCTTCTTTTATTTTTTTGAAACTTTTTTGGAACGCAATTTTTTTCCCTGAAAACTCGTTGAACTGAACTAAAAAGTCAGCGCAACCATAAAGTGAAGTCGCGAAATCGCGTCACGTGACGAAGCACGTCGATACATGAGTTGTCGCACATTATATACGAGGATTATGCCACTTCAAACTTGCGTTTCTGGTTTAGTCACCATTGCTTTTATTATCAAAGCGCGTGCGTGCTATCTGCTGCCAGCACGATATACATAACACAGGGTGATTTTGAAAGGGTGCACTTGTTTGCGTCCCAATATGCTGTAGGCACATCAGAATACAGTGCCTCATTTCTTGAAAGCAATGGAGCTACTCAGCAAGCTGACTGTCAGGTCCGTCATAAATCACGACACACAGTTGGCAAGTAGTCAGAACTTTGTAGTAAGTTTTCTCAAAACTGCCTGTACCTAGAGCGGACTCATATATGTCTAAATGACCTTTCGAAATTTTGCTATTTTGATATATCGGAGTCCGTTCTAGCTTCAGCCAAAATCGCGAAAATTCATTGTGAAGTTTTGCCAATATGCTAACTGTGTAACACGATTTGCGGCGGACGTGATAGCTAAAAGAGTTGCACAGTCAAACATGAATTTTCCGTAAGAAATACGACTTTCCCATACTGCCCTGATGAACGAAAAGTACGAGAAAGTAGGCAGTGGAAGCAGTGAAAAAAGGCTTTGCAAAATCTACTAGCATGGGCAAAAAGCGTGGTTTCATTCGAAGTCGTAGGAAATTCGTTTTCGTCGTAAACGGTGTGCTGAAGTCGAAAAATTAAAAAAAAAACGATTCGGGCCGCTTTAGCCGATTTTGCTTCGTGAAGCTTGCAAGCTACATCGATACACCAGAATAAACTTTTTGTGTAAGAGAAAAGGTGTGTGCAAAAAGAATTGTTAACGAGAATGTGAAATCTGATTTTTTGTGGAGCTTGTAGCCACAGGTCACACTCTATTGGGCTACGACAGGCGTATAACTCTGAGAAAATTTTTTGATGTCTTGTTAAGTTTTGGCATTTTTACTGAGATTTTTGAAGGACTTTTGAAAACTTTTGAGTATTTTTTAAAACGTATCTGGAAACTAAACTATAAAGTTCTGCGTTTCTTACTTTTCTCTGAATTTTTTCCAAACTGATTTTTTGATAAGAGTACCTTCATCATTTTCCTAAGTCATTCACCATTTGCCGCCTTGGTTACGCGGTTGAAAAAGAGGTGCAATCCAGAGGTGGTCGCGGGCCTGCATTTTTGGAGCCTGGCCCGAATATTTTTTTAGCCTTCGGCTCGGCCCAACATTTTTCGCCAGTTCTCGGCCCGGCCCGAACAAAATTCGCAGAATTGCATCCAATCTCGCTGTCGTCTTTATTCAGCGCACAAATACGACGTAAACAGTGCTTCCTCGCGCATAGCACAATTTGCTCTCGCAGACAAAACGAACGACACACACGTCACAATCATGCGGCGAGCATGAGGGTCGAACTTACTAAAAGGTTTACTTTATCACAGCTGCAAACTCTTTCTAGGTCGGGAACACTGGTGCTTTTTGATAAAATTCTGCAAGTCTAAAAACGTCATTTCGAGAAAAATCTATTCTTTGTTTTAAAGATCGCTGCACAAGCCAGACGTTCCATAGCTTCGTAAACTTTAATATACTAGGTAAAAAGACGACGTTCAGTCATTTAGTGTCGGTTCCAGATTGGCTTATTTCCGAAAAAAGTTGCAGAAGCCCTCAAAATGTACTTATAGTGTTTTCTCGTGAAAAATTTCGAATTTCTCAGCAATCTAGCGAACGTTATATCGAGTTGCAGTGTCGTCTCAAAAAAATTTTCGTGCGCAAAAAGTTCTTGCTGCATACATGACACGCAAAACGTTTGCTGAAAAAACCATGCAAGTCGTAGTTTTTGCTGATGACGCACTCTACTTCAACTTGCAGTGTTTTGTCGCAAAAATCGTGCAACCTACGTTGAGATGCAGGATGCAGATGCTGATGGAGTTATGAAATTCAAATTCTAATCAATACGAAACGTTTCCACAAGCAATCAACCAGCCCTAGTAGACCGGCTATTGCACTGGCATGTCTTTGCATGCTTTTTTCAGAATCTCTGCAAGTCTACTTGCAGTGATCTTTGAAAAAGCAGCAAAACTCGGTTGATAACAAAAACTGTTTTTTAACGAGTCTTTGGTTGAGAATCGGTCGGCCCGGTTTGCTACCATTTCTGGTTCAATTGCTGACAATCTAGTTTATGATTGGAATTTATATATACTTTTTTTAGCTGTTTTGAATTGTCTTGCTTTTTCGTGGTCTGCTAGCAGGTCACTATGCGGCGACGAGTGTTGTTTGACTATTCATCAGCTGCTGCTATTTCGCTGTGTAAAATGTTTGTTCGTATGTTTGTTGTTCCCCGACAGTGGCGGAATAATCTGCTGGGGCAGCAAAAGTTTGCACACAGTAAGAAGTAAAACTTTGTTTTTAATAAGGAGAATAATTTTTTCACCTTTTCGGATTGTAATGCAGCGTTTGCGTATTAAGTCATTTAGATGGACAATCGGCAGGGCCTTATGAGAATTTTGTATAGAAACGCCGCATTCAGTCGCACGTGTATCGTACCCGCACAGCTTTCTGCGCTTTTAATTTTGCCGTTCGCTGGCGGGCCACAATTGAGGCGGCGAGAGTGCCTTCAGCTGGTGCTATTCTGCCGTGCTAAAATGTTCATTCTTCTTGCCAACGATGAGATGGTGGCGGGGTATTAAAGGGGCAGCAATAGTGCAATAATCTGCACCTAGGGGCCGTGCACAAATCACGTGCTCGAAAAATTGGCATTTTTTGACCCCCATTCCCCCTCCTCCTTCGTGGTCTTTTTATGTGTAAGATAGACTATGTTTAACACATAACGTGCCTTTTTGGCCCACTCCTACCCACCCCCCTCCCAGGCACGTGATTTGTGCACGGCCCTCTAGACTGAAAAAATTAAACGTATGCACATTAGATTTTGGGGTTCAAACCTTTTGCATTCAACGTTTTCATGATAAATTAGAACGAAGGTTCGCTAGGGCCTCGTGAGAATTAGACCTGGAAGCGCCGTTTTTAGTCGCATATACACATGTAGCTGCACGGCTCTTCTACGCTTTCGTTTTTGATGTGACCGATTAGCCACGCGTTTTCTTGAGAAGCAGCAACGCAGCAGCGCCTGACCTTTCGCCAAGCGGCGCGCACTTGTTGGACGTTGTGCCCAATCGGCACATGTGCTTTCCGAAAAGTAGCAGTGGATACGTGAGCGATCACATTTCTCGTCCGTAAATTTCACCGAGCTCTTTCGCAAGCAAGGAAGAAATGTGGTTTTTGATAGCAGTAGTGAGGACAAACTTTTGTTCATTTTCCCTCTTGCTCGCATGTGCGCAAAAAGCGTGCGAGCAAAATTTAAAATTTTTAACCTCTTCCTATCCGTGCGACTCGCCTATCCCCACAGGTTAGAATTATTGTTATACCCATTTTAGTCCGACCCCTTCCTTTTGGTCGGACGTCCTTCGTATCGTTTGGTTGACAATTTTTCTCTTGCGCATGGTGTTTTGACTGCATGCGATGTTGTGCATTAAAACACAAAGCAGAGACTACGTCAACATCACGTCGTGCACTTCTATCGAAGGTCGTCCTCTCGGAAAACTTCGGCGCACACGATAGAAGACCCCAAGCGAAGCAAACGAAATAAATTAAAGACTTTTGATGTTGGTCACAAAGAACCGGACACCCCGAATAAATGAGACTACGGGCAGTGCTGCAATGTAGAATTTCGGCGTGACCGAGGAGAGAAAGAAGACGAAAAATTTGAATTTTTAGGTGACGTCGTTTAAGGGTGAACCGATAGTTGCGATTGATAGTTAAATTTTCCATGATTACCAGACCTCTGTTTTGTGACAATACGTACATAATGACAATTCCTGCTTCCGCAGAGCAGGGGGCCTTTCCGGCCGAGGCAGAGAGGGATTCACCACCTTTCAGATTCCTACCGTGCCCTCTTCCTTGTATTTACATTATACGTTAATGTATTTTTTTTGCTTTATTTCAATGTATTACTAGTAGCGTTTAAACTTTTGAAGATTGTTTAATCCATATTATTATGTAAATAGAATTGATTGCCCGCAGTCACATCGTTTGCGGCCATGCCGGGCCACATAATTGCGTTAGCAATTGTCTTGTTTACATCTTTTGCTATTTTTATAGCTGCAATATCTTGCGTGGTGACCAAGAACGGAGAGCGCAATCTATGTGCCTACGCGCTGTGGCTGTCGCTAAATTTCGAAACGACCGCTTCTCCGTTCAAGACTACTTGCTAATTTCTCCATGAAAGTCACGTACTATTAGTTCATGTTTCTTTGGGAGGTTTGAGAGAGGCTGCTGTTTGTGTCTCACGATTTCCATGTTTTTCGTACGAGCCCACGTTGTTTAAAGCTTTTACTATTTTCATAGCTGCTTTCTCGACGTGGTCTTTTGGACTTTCTTCGCCATAACTTTGCACGCTCTCGTCTGCACACCGTGAAAGGTAGTGGTAATTCGAATAGACAGAAAGTAGGAGTTTTACGTTGTATCTTATTTCGAAGTCACGTAAATATCACTTGCGTAATCACGTCTACAATCCATAGAAAACGACGAGGCTTGCGATATCAAAGCTGCACCGCACTTTTCCTATTATTGACCCTAGGGCTGTAAATGACAGAAGACACTATTTTTGTCCATCAAGCTCAGAATCAAAGTAGTGCACCACGGGTATAAACGGAACGGCAGAGCGGGGTTTTAGCCACCTTTTAGGGTATGCTTAATACTACCCACCTAGATGAGATTTTAATTAACATTAAATATGGTCGCTGCGAAGTTCCTGGGGCAGCGTACCGTTACATCGGCTAAGTAAGATGGACTGTTTTAGCAGCCATGCTAGCGTCACGTTTGATTGCAAAAATATCTCAACGCTAGTGACGTTGAACCAGAGACTGCGGTGGTCATCGAAATAGTTGAAAACTGGAAAGCGTGACTCCAAAATGGCCGCCACTGGTTTGGACAATGTAGAGTCGTCTGTGGAGTACGGTTGGAATAGGCGTTCGATGAGTCCGACTTTCTCCAAAAGCCCGATCGTTTCAGGCCCTTTATAGAACTTGTAGCGTATACGAGATCGCTTCTTCAGGATGCTCATGATCGGATTCAATATGTGCCGCAAAAGTTCTTCCCATTCCAGAACGTCCTTCTGCCTCTTGACAAACTCTGGGAATCGTAGGTCGAGTAGGGCACGCGCGTTCTGCTCCCATAGTTGCATCAGCAGGTTATTTGACTTAGAAAGAACAAGCGAGCGAGTGGTCAGTATTGGGTGCGCATTGTGTGAATATTTTCAGAAATAGTCGAAAGTGTTTTGTTGATAAAACGCACGCGTCCTGACCATTTTCCCACCACATTTGTTTTTATGCTTTCTTTTAAAAACTTTTCTTTGATTTCTAGAAAAATCGAAAAATCTTTTATTTTTCAGATGACTTAAGTTTTCGCTTGTTTCAAGCTAATTCTACTTCTAAAAATTTTTTAAGTTTTACAACGATTATCAGTTTGATAAATTTCTCTACATTTCATTGAAGTCTAAAAACTTTAGCAATTTTTGTGTAATTTTGAACTATTTTTTTACACTTAGAATTTAGTTTCAATTTTTTAGCGCTCCTTGACTCAGAAAGAGCTAAGAAATGCGTTGAAAACTCTCTTTTACTGTGCCAAATTTTGTGAGCGAAACTTCTGGGCCTTCATTCTCTTGCCTTCATCGGTCCGAGATATCCGACACCGATAATTTGGTCCTTCCATGTATATCCAAAAGCATCGTAGTTCTGTCGAAGACCATCAAACCACGGCTGGATCGAGCCCCAGTGAAGTGAGTCTGCGTCGGTATAAAAGCCACCGTAGATTAGCAGTAGAACACATCGAATATAGTCTGATTTATGCACGCTATGCATCAACTCGAACGCCGGATGAACTGATCGGTTTGTGCGGCTGCAAAACGCTCGAAATTTTGCCTCGTTCACAACCTCGACATGCGCAAAGTGTTCGTTGTGGCACCTACAGACAATCTACAGTTAGGCAATCTTGACAAAATTAAAAAAATTCGGTTCATTTTCAAGTTATAAAAATGTAAAATAATATGTAAAGAAATTTGCGTTAGATTTTTAACCTGAGCGCTTGAATCGAGAGGTTGATGAACGCTGGCATCGCCGCATAGTCCCAAAAGACCCAAATGATAGGCTTCCCCTCAGGCGTTGTACAAAGACCGTAGTCGTCGTTGTAGACTAGACGAACGTCTCCGAATCCCGCCTCGCAGCGGTTTCGCTGTTCGGCAACGCCATCACGAGTAGAACCCCGCTCGAGATCGAATGAAAGTACAAAACGTCTACGCCACCATGACAGAAGCAACAAGACGATTTTGAGAGTAGTCAGAAAACACACGAAACGGGCTACCATTTTCCACTTAGAAAATTGCATTGCTAATTGCTAACCCCCAGCTGGAAGAGGAAAAATACGTGTATGAGACGATGTTCTAAACACACCTCGAAGATGAAGATGATGGGTCAAACACTTTTTAAAAATACATACCTCCGACATTTTTGCTTTAGCTTTCGAAACAAATCGAAATTTACGTTTGTCTGTTCTTAGAATCGATGCTTGGAAAGACTAAGCCAGTATGCCTAAACAATGGCAGTTTTATATCGATTGTGAAAGTGCTAATGCGTGTGCTCAGAAAGGTAACAAGCCACACTGAAACGACGTAGGAGTAGGGATCGGCATTCGGAAGACAAAATTTTTCGGTGGACGGTGGACATTTCGGTTGACGTCCACCGGAAAAAAGCGAATAACACTAACCACTGCCACAAGAAACGACCGGTTCGGCAGGTTTCTGCAATAAGCAGGTGTTTATGGCCATGAGTGCATGCGCCAGGGCTAGAAAACCCTCGAAAAATTGAAAATTTTCGACATTTTGTTCAAATTTTTCAAGTTTGCGAATTTTTGACAAAATTTTGGAAACTAATCGTGATACGAAGAAATTTTTTTTCGGTGAACAAAATTTTCCTTGTCCACCGTCCACCGAAAACGTCCACCAAGTCTACCGAAAACGTCCACAGAGTCCAATCCCTACGTGGGAGTGGAATATATATGACGTCACGCACGGTTTGAGGGTGTCTGGCCGATGTTTACATGTTATAAGAAGTGACCTAGGGGAAGAGAGTTTCGAAAAGTCCAGGAGTCACACGTGTTGTACTGCAATAGTTTCACCTTGTCCACGTTTCATTTGTGCTGCAATATTATGACCGACGCGAAACCCATCGCCACGTTGCTGCGTGCAGAACTGGGCGCCGGCGAAACCCCTAATGTGCCTTTGCTCTAGCCAAGGTTGCTCTCGTTGGCGCTAACTAGTCGATGCTGCAGCCACGTCAAAGCACACATGTTCAGGCCTTCGACGCTCCCATCGGGAGTAGGCTCTCTCAATCTTCAATTATCACTATACTTGTGTAACTCAAATTCCAGTCAATCAGTCTGCTACTATCCACTTATCGATCCATGATCGAAGCCCAAGGACGAAGTCAGCCGAATGTCACACGTCAACGTACTCTACGTCTAATCATGCAACAAATTCTACCTACAATTCACGCTCAAACAATAAGCATAAAAACGTTTTTTCTCCGGCAGCCAATCAGATTTTAGATCAGACATCGTCATTGTCAGCCTCGTCGACTCTCTCACGTGCGTCCCGTTCCAATAGGCTGGCACCGCGAATGCAGTCGTCGATCGGTTTTCTGTCGATTTCTTCGCCGGCCAATCTGATTGGCCGCCGCCGCGTGTACGGCTTGCGACCCCGCGCGCACGTCAGCCGATGACGTGGCAAATGTGACGGACCCGCGAACGTCTTCCCGCATAACTGCAAAGCACAACAGCATGGTAGCCGCCGTGCACCACATCTACGCTTAGGAAAGTGAATACACCGAGGGGTAACCAGTCATCACCCAGCCAACATTTTCCAACACAATCAAATTTGTCTTGCAAAAAAATCAATTAAAAACAGACTTTCCTCAAAACTGGTGAAAACCGGTTTTCCTTGACGAAAATCGTTTTGTCCTTATAAAACCGGTTTTGTTCGACCTACACTTTGAAAACTGAAAACCAGGAGACTTTTCTTTGGCTTTTAAGCGCTAAATTTGTTCGCTTCCATTTGTCCCGCATCTTCCCCCGTGCCTTCTCAATCCATGCTATGCTTACTTCGCAGAGAAACGGTCGCTCGCCAGTGTGCTTCGAATTTCGATGATACTCAAGGTCTTTGGCCTGCGCGTACGCGCGTCCACACAGGTCGCAAACATGCTCGCGAAGCTTCAGATGGACGGTCTGTAACAAGGCCAAAAATCAATAAATCGATAATTTAAAAAACCAAGCTTAAGCTGTCCAATACCTTCACGTGTATTTGCAACGCGGCCGCGCTCATGCACATGCGGTGGCACTCGGCGCACGCATGCAAAGGCTTCCTCTCTCCCTTAGGCTACAAAGTGGAGGCGCGACGTTCACCCGTCATCCTACCCGTTCAATCGCTGCGTCTAGCACTTGCCAGTCTGCGCGGGCATCGTCTTCCCGTTCCATCGCACTTTCGAAGATGACGTGGAAGATGAGCTTTGGACGCAAATTTCGACCCACAACGCTAGAAAACCAGAGAGAAAAATATTCTAATTCTTTGAAAAATCGCCACCTAAAACGTAAACTTGATGATGACGACAAAGTACGGTGGGATATTGCGGGACACTAATTGATTTTTTATTAAGCTTCTACTTGGACGTTTTCAGAAAGTTTTCTAACAAAGCTGAGTACAATGACGATGACGAAGAGATTTTCGCCGGATGGAGGCCCAAGAGCACGCACCATCCGACAAAACCGGTCTAAGACATGTAAACTTTTGCTGTCGTAGCTTACGTGCACTTTCTGAAACTTATTTTGCACCAAAAGTGTTGAGAAAACTTATTAGAAAACGTCCAAGTACAAACTTAACTTTTAAACAAATTTTTTTAAATTAGTGTCCCGCAATGTCACGCCGTACATTTGAAATAGGCGTCATCATCAAGTTTATGTCTTTTTAGAGAAGCTGTATATAATGCGCGAATTTTCCACCTCGCATTCGAACGGTTTCTCGCCAGTGTGCGTTCGCACGTGCTCGTCGAGTTTATATCTGTTCGCAAACGCCTTCCCGCAGACGTCGCATCGATAGTCGAGCTGTTTCAGATGTGTATACTACATAACAAGAAAAAAAATCGCATTTAGAAAAGATAATACAACGAAGAAAAGACAATATAAAATATAAATATATATCAATATATGAAATATAATATTAAATAAAATAATTTAGTAAAATAATAAAAAAATATAAATAATAACTACAATTAAAATGTAAAAAACACGAAAATTTGTAAAAAATCTCAACATTACTTCACGTTTTCAACTAATTTTCCCGCCGCTACATTCTATGTAACAAAACAATAAAAATGTGAGACGTGCAATAAAAATGAAATGAATAAAATTAAATGACGAAAACTCGTCTGCATTTTTACGCAATTTTCTCGCTTTTCGAGTGGCAACCGCTTTCAAAATTTTCTCTCCACTTCTGCCGAAAAAGTAGAAAAAATTGCACAATCCCTTAACAACTTCACCTGAACGTGAGCGCGGAGCGATGCCGTGCTGCTAAAGCGCCGACCGCACTGCGCACAAAGGTGAAGGGGTTCGGGCGCCTTTTGTGAACGCTGACGGGAAGCTCCTTTCTCGCCCTGGGACCGACCTGCTGGCACTTCCAGCTGTGGCTCCACAATTTCGGGGTCACCTGTCGCCCGTGAACCTCCACGGCCAGCCGGCGGTCCAACAGCCAACGGGAGTTGCTCACCCGCCGCTGCAACGGCCGCTGATACTCCTCGTTCGCAGTCGTTGACGTCGCTCGGCGATTGCATCCTTTCCTCGCCATCATCGCAAGAAGAATCGATATTAGCTATAAAATTAATTTTTAATTTTTTATCTTTAGCCTTCTTTATCATTTTTTTAATTGAAATTCAATCTATTTTTTATTATTGAAAGTTGCCATGAAAATGTAAAACCAATCTTAATTTAAAAACTGCTCAATTTTTAGTTAATGGACAAAAAACTGTAGAAAATAAAAATGGAAAAAAGAATAAAAATATTTCAAAATAAAAACAAATTCCCACCCGATTCAACAATTTTTCCTGCATAGATCTTTAAGTTCTAGAAACACGACGCACCATGCTGCCGCGTTCGACAGCACGTTCGTAGATGACGCGGAAGATGCGCTTTAGATGCAAATTTCAATCCGCAACGCTAGGAAAGAGAGATGTATCTACAACCTGAAAAAGCGAATAAAAGGCGGACGACTTTGCTTACTTCGCATTCGAAAGGTTTCTCGCCAGTATGCGTTCGCGTGTGCTCCTCGATTTTATGCTTGGTCGCGAACGCCTTTCCGCAAATCTCGCATGCGTAGTCGAGCTGTTTTAGATGCGTAAACTAGCAAAAAACGGAAAATAACATACATAAAACATTAAATAAAAAAGCACAACATTCACCCTAATTTTGGGGAAAGTTTTTTCATATTTTTAACTTCTTCCGAAAGTCCAAAATCTCGACAAACGTTCGGCCGTGTAATTAGAAAAACTGCGAAACTTTGCAACATTTAAGGAATTTTTGATTTTTCACATTTTTCAAGTTGAAATTTCGAAATTTTTGCCAAGATGTCGTAATCGTAAAACGTCCAGTCGTCGCACTCTACCTTGACGTGAAGAGAGAGCGCTCTCGCACTGCTCAAACGTCGATCGCATTGCGCGCAAACGTGAAAGCGTTCGGGCGCCTTTTTTGAACGCTCACGGTGGCCCTCGAACCGACGCGACGGAGCTTCCGACTGTGGCTCCACGCTTTCGAAGTCACCAATCGCCCGCGAGCGACGACGGCGTGGCGACGACGAAATCGGCGGTGCAACAGCGAACGGAGTCCCCGCATCCTCTAGACTCGCCGACTCTCCTCGTCCCAGCCCGTCGAGGATGCTCGGCGATGGTTTTCTTTCGCCTTCGTCGTCGCAACAAACGACGTCTCCTATACACGTAAAACACGTTGCAAAAACTTCAAAACACCTCTCCTAGCATTTGCAGTAAAGAATTTCCTTTTCGAAAAAACTTCTGCCGGCTCGGTGACGTCATTGGTCTAAGCGCGACCAAGCCGGCCTGGTTCGAGAAATTTTTCAAAGTTTACTCTTCGACGAATTTTTCCCCCAAAAATTAACATTTTTGTCGAAATTTTGAAAAATTATAACTTGCTTATTCACGCTTGACTCAGATAATGACAAAAATTTAGCTTCAAACATTTTTGACTCGCTACATCTTTTCAATGTCTTTCTCGCTAACACACTGCACGGTTGGCTTCGATCTTCAGACGAGTCGAGCCCAAGTGAAAATCTCTAATTTATAGCACAAAACCGGTTTTTAAAAGAAAAATCCCCTTTAAAAATGAAAAAAGCCGGTTTTTGAGGAAAATCAGTTTTCCCCAGGAAAAACCAGTTTCCATCTTCCGCTGAAATTCCCTTTGTGCCGGACAAAAATTTTGCTCTCAGAACGATCTTACCCGGCGCATACCATCTTTAGACAATTTTTATGTATAGTGACAATGAAATTTGTAGAAAATTTGACTCTAACATGACGAATTTCGTGTGCCTGTGTTTTATCGATTTTTAGAAGAAAAAAATGATACAGAGGGTCAAGTACGCACCAGCGTCATCGAGACGATCGGTCGTCGCCTCTTTGCACCTCATCGATGTACCGGCAAGCGTCGACTTCGGCATCGCGGCAAGAAGCCTCGCATTGGCCGCCTTTAGCTCGCGATTCTCGTCGGCAAGCACCCGAAAACTAGCGAGCAAATCATCGACGATAAAGTCAGCGAGGTACGAGCCTGCCGATGAGTCGCCCGAACCAGCGACGAGCGCAGCGCGAATCTGCATCAGCTGACGCTCGACATGCGCCACACTCACGTTCGCAGGACGACCTGCCATCTCGGCAGCCGCCTCAACTATCGATCGATTAGCGGCGGCCTTCGCGATTCCACTCCGCAGCAGCTGAGTGTCACCGCCTTTCAGAGAAACATAAATAACGCGGCGCCGACCGCCCGACGACGGCGGCAGGTCGTTGTCCGATCCCTTAGAAGAAAGCATAGCCTGCAATGCAAAAAAAATAGAAATTATTGATCGGTCTGATGAGCTATAAACGAGGTGGTCACGCGGCGGACGCGCTCAGCTACTAAGAACCAGAGGCATAAAGGTCGAAGCAATCGACCGCCTACACGAAGCAGCAACATCCGGAAAGCCGACATTTCTTCTCTCGCATATTACGTGAAGACAAAATAGCAAAATCGATAACACACCATACAATACATACACTATGTGCAGCACATACAGCAGCTACAATGGAGTATCGATTTATGCCTTATACGGTCCAATCAGCAAGGCCTCACATGACTGTCATTGTGGTTATTGCCTGTCTTCGTTCTGGTCCGTCCTACTATCGCCTCGATGGCCTCATTATCCTCGTCCGCGACGCCGTCGTTCCAATAGCGCTGCTCATCCATCGATCTATCCATTTGCTCCTCCGCATCCTGTTGCTTTCTGCTTATTCCGATTGGACGCTGCTTGGGCGTGTACGGCCGCCTCTTCGGGTACGGCTTGCGACCCTGCGGATGCACGCATGAGAGACGGTGGCAGGACAGGTGCGCCGGAGTCGAAAACATCTTCCCGCACGCCTGAAAATGAGAGTCAAATAACGTTTTCGCATTTGCGGACTCGCAGCGTTCACGTTCATCGGCTGACCTCGCACTGGAACGGCTTCTCGCCGCTATGCACATTCAGATGATAGCTCAGATGTTTCGCGCTCTTGTATGTCCGCTCGCATATGCTGCACACGTGCCGTTTGCGATGGGCGAGCTAAGATTAACAACAAATACGTAAGCTAACTAGCTCTCAATCAAACAAGTCGCATGTACCGATCCTCGAAGGCCACTGACGCAGTGTGCAAGCGGGCCCGAAACCACTTATGACAAAAACCATCAATGACAAGAAACTTTTGAAGCATACCATACAGAGAGTGTACACACCAAATTTGAGCCAAAGCCGTGAAGGCAATCAGGGATTATGCTCAAAACAACTGTAAACTTTTGTCATCGATGATGCTGCCATAAGTGGTCTAAAAGCGTTTCAGCATGCAAAATATCATCACTAAATGGCATTCACACAATATCAGCCAAATCGGTCAACACAGTCGAGAGCTATGCTAAAAACCATTTTAATTTTTTTTGTCATCGATGATGCTGTCACAAGTGGTTTCCAGGGTCCATATACTTGAACCTAGATTTCCCAAAACATAGCCGGTACAAAATTTCAGCCCCCTAGACCCATTATTTCGAAAGTTATCGTGCTCGCCGACAGACACACATACGCGACCCACGGCCATATAATCACTAACATGCGTCAGTGGCCCTAAAAACGACATAAAAATTCGGGCTAAAGCACACCCTGACGCGATGTCTGTTCGAACTAAAGCACACCTCGAAAATGACAAAAATGGCAAAAAAATCCATTTGTTTACCTTTACCCCATAAAGCGTCGCCCAAAAAATCTACCACACAGCAGCGCTACATACCCCGACACTGCTCGCAAGTTTAGAAACTTCGTGGTCACAAAAAATCGCACGGGGTCGACAAAACGGGGCCACGGCCGACCTGCGTGCAACATTTTTGGCTTTATTTTTCAAATTTACGTCTCAGAGTCAAATTTTGTAGCCTTCCAACAAAATCAATATTTTCTAACCAGCAATAATCGCTCATCCCCAGCCGCTAGCAATCTTTTTTCAACCAATCAGTAAACTCTATCTGCTCTATTGTTATACGTACCTTCACATGCTTCCTCAGTGCTTCTCTGCTATCGAACGTCTGGTCACATTGCAAGCACGGTCGCACCTAAAATTCAGAGACTTTTCCTTCAAAAATTCTTAAAATTTTTTCCATTAAAATTAAAGAAAAAAACCCAATTCAATTCTGTCGAAATTAAATAAAAAAATTTAGATCTACCGCCTTTTAGCCTTCGCGCTCGTACACAGTCTATAAAGACCAATTTGTTTTTAATGTACAGGACGTTAATGTACTGTACCAGTCTGCGGGGCCCTCGTTTTCCCGTTCCGTTGCACTTTCGAATATGACGCGGAAGATGCGTTTTCGACGCGAACCTCTGTCCGCAACGCTGAAAGACGATGCGAGCCTCTTTAAAAAACAAGTAACGCCAAAATTTGGCGATATTTTTACCTCGCATTCGAACGGCCGCTAAAGAAGAGAAAAATGTTTACAATCTCTCGAAAAACGACGAAAAAGCGGATATTTTTTACCTCGCCAGTGTGCGTTCGCGCGTGCTCGTCGAGTTTATATCTGTTCGCGAACGCCTTCCCGCAGACGTCGCATCGATAGTCGAGCTGTTTCAGATGGAAAGTCTACAAACGAGAGGAGACCAATCAAGTCTAAAAACAATGTATACGCATTTTATCGATTTTTCAAATTTAAAAAATTTTAATTATAATTTTTAATTTTTCAGATTCTCAAATAAATAAATTATAAGTTTTTAATTAAAGGATTTACAGTTTACAACCACAAAAATATTTAAAACTTATTTTAAGAATTAATTCCAAGGAAGCTTTTTTAAAATTAAAAACGCAAAATTTCACATTTTTTGTTCGAAAAAAAAAACAGTAAAAAATTCAGTTTTAATCAACCTTCCATACGGCTAGGTTGTAAAAACCATAAAAAGGTTAGTTCATTTTAATTCCTAAAAATACACGAAAATAATTCTTTTCTGCGTCTATTAATTATTCTCGAAAAACAAAATTGCGATTAACAAAACTAGAGTCCAGCGCACAAAATCGCACATGGATATAAGCGCAAAAATAGAACGACAGTCTTTCGTCACTCGTTTCACCCTCGACTCCCACCTTGACGTGCACGGCGAGGCCCACAGCGGTTCGGTAGTGTCGATCGCACTGCGTGCAAGCATAAACCTGTGCGTCGTTACTCGCTGCCGGCGGTCGCCATCGAGGCTGACGACAACTAGCAACTGCGGCGGGTGGCTCGCTTCCCGCCTCCGGTGCCCCTGAGGCCATATCTGCAGCACGACCGTTGCGAGGCAACGAGGGAGCCGTCGGCTCAACAATGGCGACGGGAACCGGCGCATCCTCCTCTACAACGGCCGCCGTCGCTTCTCCCCATGGCGAAGTCTCAAAAAAGCTCGGCGACAATGCCGACAGCGTTCGCCGCTCGTCAGTGTCGACGTCGGCTATAAAATCAATGGCGCTATCCTATCATAGGGAACAGCAGAATAGGGAAAAATATTATAGGAAAAAACAAAATAGAAAAAAAGAAATTTTCCCCTACCATAGGATAGCGCTAAATCAATTTCTTTATATTCGAATCAAATCCAGCTGACCGAAACTTTTTACTTCTCCTAATGCAGAATTTAAAAAAAAATGGGTCGAATATTCTAAACTTTATTTCTACAAAATATTTACTTCTAAAAATATTTTTACTCCTAAAAATGTTAACATTTTATTTTAATTTACACGCGTTTTAAACTAAAATTCGCCTGTCTGGAGCAAAACTAGTCTAAACGCCGCTTTTCTCATTCAAAAATCAGTTGTTGACGCAGCATTTTTCGCGAAAAAAATTCCGAGACCAGCGGTTTATCGCTTATAGCAGATTTCGCATTCTACCTTGAGATATGGGCGAAAGCCGGTTTTTTGGACCACCTACCCCTCCCTATGGATGAAAAAGAATTTTTGCATCAAGATCACTTTCTAATCGAAACAAGTCTATTTTAGGTAATTTAATGCCAAAGTAATATTTTTTTCGAAAAATTTTCGATCTGAACACCTTACCCTCTCAGAAGTGGTTTTTGAGAAAAGTGAAAATGCTCTATAACCACGTGCGTTTCCCCCGAAACAGCAGTTTCGTAGAGCTCTCGACGCACGTTTCGGCAAGCACACGGTGAGCTCTGTGGGCCGCGCACAACTCGTGGTATTGCAATGCAAAGTTGGCGATTTTGCGACGTAATTTTCTCAAAGTCAGTTCGTCGAACTTTTCAACGTTGCACTA